>JAEIII010001745.1:0-24341 GCA_018905755.1 Drosophila ohnishii | reverse complement strand
TTATAGGACTTGAAACAAACGTATGAGGCATACACCTATTATTTTGTCCATATGTGTAGTGTGTCGTTACCATAGTCATTTACCGGTAGTTTTAAGAAAATGGTTGGTAGTACAAGGCTTTCAGTAATCCTAAAACTTGATACTATTTCCCAAATTAGTCTCTTAAACACAGGGTATTCCAGGAAAGACTTTTTTTAAATATAACCCCTGTTTCCTGTCCAGGCACGTGTTTAACCCAAACCCTCTAGCATTTCCCTGTCCAAGCCCCCGGACTCACCTCGATCCCTGATCCCAGACAGCAGCTGGTCAGCGCAATTTACATTGTTGTTGTTTTTTGTTCTAAGGCGCGCAGATGTTCCATTGGCCGAGCTTTCATCCAGGTTCAAGCGATATTTCCCTTCGCTTTTCACCGACTTAATTGGAAGCGTTTGTGACTGAGCGGGGCAATTGTCTAAATGTTTGAACAGTGCGGCCGTTAGTTAGTTAGTCGCTTGGACTTGGACTTTGCCGGGACAATTGGGTTTTGAAATTGACATTGACGCGGAATGAGATTGGTGGGTCGCGCTTTTGTCTCGCCGGTGGAAACAATGAAGCGCTTAGAAATAAACGAAATCCATAATACACTCGGCTGCAATCAGTTGCGGGAAGATGTTTGAAGTACTCGTTATAGCTTTGCGCAATACTCCAAAAAAACTCTCTCACGTTCGCTGGAAGAAGGCGAACCCAGTTAACCTTTTTCAACTGGTCAAAAGTCGCGGTGCAGGCAGCTTGTGACGTCACTGGAGGCGATCAGCTGAAAGTTATGCACAGTGAAAAATACCAATTCTTTAAGGGATTTTTATAGATTAAATATGTATAATACAAGACGTAACGAAAGGTTAAGAAATACATCTCGTTTAAGACTTAGCCAATATCTGCAATTAGTATCCGTTAATGACCAACCTCAATGCCTGACCTAGTTGAGAATTCTATAGGCAATGTAAGTTTTAAATCAGATTAACACTAACTGGCTTCTCAAAGTTCTTTAGGACCAGTTTTTTTATATCTTACATCTTCTTGAGGTGTCAAAAATAGATACATAGTAATTTATACACACAAATCTCAATATTTCTTTCTGTGCATCCAGTATTGGCTATAGCTTCATCTGCAGCTGTGATGCCACAACTCTGAGATGTTTGTCTGGTCAGTGAAATGCTGTTGCTTTTTTGTGTTTGTTATTAATTGACTTTTGAGTTGACTTGCCGCTGGGCGAAATGACAGCGCTTAATTTATTGCGCATACGCCCCGTTGTCTGTGGAAAAGAGCAATGTGGAAACACGGCGGGAGCATTGAGGAGGCCAGGAGGGAACCCACAAGTTCGGAAGCAGCCGCTTGAGGAAATTGATCAAGTTTTTCCCTTCAAACTAAACGAGAGTTGTCTTCCTCTTTTTTATCCACCATTTCCCATTGCATTTTCATGGCTCATAAATAAATGGAAATTGCAATATTCTCGCCGGGGAAATATGTGAAGATTCTTTTATGTTTGTTGTTTTTTGTTGCTATAAAAATAGCAAATGGATTGCAGTTTGAACACAAATTTTTTTCAACAATTTGTTCCCCACAGTTCTTTGTTGGCTTAAAAGTGGAAGCGTGTGAGTAAGTCTTTTTGTTCTACGCGTCGTGGAATACCAAGTATTTGCATTATACGCCTAGTTTTCTTAGCTGGTTAATTGCCACCGTGTTTTCCACGAATCTCCCAGCTCGTTGAAACTATCGCCTCGTATAATCAAAGATATGTATGTAAATACATATGTGAGAAATTTTAATTACCAGCCATCAGTGGCTGACACAACTATCAAGTACAGATGTGGTAGGAAAATTAGTATCTACAAAGATGTGTAGATACGTTTAAGTGCTAAAGGAAATCTCTTAATTACAGAGAGATATTTCTTAATGGATATACACTTTGGATTCTAGTTTTGGGAACCCTTAATTTTTTATGAATTAACTAAACACATACGAATTCTATAAGCAATTTTATTTTCATTTAAATAGAACTGGATTTATATATTTTTCCTTCTACAGAATTTAACCCTTTAAAATACAAAATATTTACATTTTGCTAAAGAGATCTTCGTTGCTAATATCTTAACCCCCTCTGTACATTTCACTGCGATCTCAGTGTGCATCTTGTTTGCCACAAAGAGATTAATGATAACTTGTGGAGCTGAAAGTAAAGTCGGAATGAGAGAGCATGAGAAATGAGTTACTTGGAAAATGCTGGCCAGCCTTTGTTGTTGCTCCAGTTTCCATCTCGCCTGCAAGAGGAGAGTTGCTGCTGCATATTTTCTTGTACAAGCAACGGAAATGCAGCGAATTTTTATGGCCACTGGGGAGCAAGCAGGAGGGAAAAGGAAAAAACAGCAGAAAAAAATGAAATAAAATAATAGAGAGACTTGAAAAGCGAAACTCTGGCCACGCGGATCGGGGCTGATAAGGCCCGGCCGAGGCTCTATTTATAGAGCGAGCAGCTTTATCCAATCGATTCTGGGCGCACTCGAAGCCACCGTCCATGTCCGGTCCTGCAGTTGCAGCTGAGCCACGGAATTGTCCATGGTTCTGCTGGTGGTTTCTGCCGCTTGTCTCTGGTGCTGCTGGTCTGGTCTCTGGCCGTTTCTGTTGGCCAAAGTAGTTCAACCTGTTCGGCGGCTTTGGCCCGGTCCCAAAGAATGTGGCTGCAAATTTATAGCGCTTTTTGCTTTCAGCTCTACGCTTGGCTTCTATGTGTCCAATGCCAGCACTGCCCATTTCCAGCCTCGTCTCCTGACCATCTTCCACAGCAGCATCAGCATCCGCAGCGACATTAGCTGAAAATAGAAAAAAAGATTAAACTTTCGTGGCAATTTACTAGCAAGATTTACGCAAAATGTTGCTGAAAAATGGTTAAGTCACATAAAGTATATACAAAATGCCAGACAACTTAAGTTTGCTTCCCATCAAAAGGAATGTTAAGTACACTGGGGAAAATGTAGCTTTTGAAACCTTCAAGAGTTTCTAAAATGTACTAAAAACTCTTTTAAAATTAAGTAAAAAAATTGTACGTGTCTCTAGAATAGTTTTTCAGGAAATTCATAAGTAATCATTACTTCAAAGAATTATATAGCTTATCACATTTTTCCCAGACTAAATCTTATCTAAATTATAAGGTTAACAACTAAAGTTGTTGTAGAATTTTATCTCCAACTAAAAAGCTTAAAAAGAGATATGCAAGAAGACATCATGAATTTATAATATGTAGTATATCATGTTTGCTTGGAATTCGCTTTTATTAATAGCTTTCTATTTAGGTTAAACTGCTGTGTGTATTTTAAATGAAGTAGAAAACAAACAAAACAAATTAATTGGTTTAAGATTTTTCCAACTAATTAACAAATTCTGTATAAATTATTATTATCAGTGTATGGTATGGTTGCCACAACTTATTTCCTAAGCCGCTTGCTTGGGCTAAGATGGAGTTTTGTGTTTTGATTCATGTTGTACTCTTACCTCTTTCGAAAAAAAGACCAAAGCATTTTTATGGAAGATGAGATGATGGCAGGAAAAAGAAAATCCGTTGATCCGTTTGCCACTTCTGTCGTTCAATCATTTCATTCACTCAAGGCTGGTTTTTTAGCTGGCCAAAGCTTTTTTTGAATTGTTTTTATTTTGTATTTTTTATTCGTCTTCTCTGTTTCGACTTCTCTGTCTCCTTTTCCCCAGTTCTCAATTAAGTTTAATGAGCACATGAGCATTTTCATAATTGGAGCAAATTAACTTGAATGGCGCTTCACACAGCCCCAAGATCCATCCACTCCATGTAATATGTTAAGGTTATCTCTGGCATGTGTATATAGTAGGGCACCTCCATGTAGTGCAGAATCTGTCCGGAAGTGTTTTTCGTCTGGTGGTCTTAAGTCTTAAGTCTGACCAACTTCCCTCTTGTTTGCTGGCTGTTCACCTAACGAGCGGCAATTGTCAACTGTTTGCTGTGTCCGAATCCATGGTATGGCCAAGCCATGTGAGTTCCACGAGATCTCTGGCGTTTTGGCACGTTTCGAGGTTACTTGGACAGCGGACAATCAGCTGAATAAATATCACTATAATAATAATAATAATATGAAGAGAAGAGAACACTTCTTGATTTGATGTGCTGTGTGTGTCTGCATCTATCTATCTCGAGAACCCACAACCACTCCCCATGTCTTGGATAGCACATGTTTTCACATTCTTGGGCTATCTCGATCGCTATTCTTCCTCCTTCTGCCGCTGCTCCCCATCTTCGTGTTACCACTTTTCCCATCGGCCATCGGCGACCACTTAGCTGGCTGGAACAGTTGGTCAATTAGTTTGCTCGCGGCTCTCGACATGAACTGCCTGATCGGCTATTTGAATGCTGCTCGCAGCCGAAGTGGATCCGGAGTGGCAACCGTTTTGGATCTCAGGGATCGCCAAGCGGAATTTTGGGTGAGTCCAAGCTCAAGTCCGGGTGTCCAGTGTCCAGTGTCCGAGTTGCTCTTAAAGAGCTGGTGGTGCTGTGTATGTACCAACGAGAATGGCCCCGCCGCAGGTGGTTAACTGAACAACCAGTTTGCAATTAAATGTCGCCGTTTAAATGTGATTTGATTCTTTGCATAACCGAAATGCAATTGAGCTTCGACTGCTTGCGGTAGATAGGTATTCGTGATTGGCCTAAACCAGTTGAAGGTGCACTGAAAAAATGGTAAATACCAAAGAGAAACTATAGGAAACGTGTGAGAGGAATGTAAGGCTTTCAAGGATTTCGGTTTTAAGTCCTGTTAAAATATAAAACTTAAAAGAAACTAGCTTTTAGTTGTGTCTTTTTTTGAGTATCCAAAGATTAGGAGGTTTCTAAGCCACCTATTATTATAGTTACCATTTTCATTGTCTTATAAATCAGCACAAAATGGGCATTTAAATATTTCTATGAGACTCACAGAAATGAAACCGTTGATGTATGCCACATAAATTCCTGAAATAACTTTAAATACAATAAGAAAACCCCTTATTCTGTAAAACAGATAGATAGTTTATTAATGTCCCACATTGTTTATTAGAAAACGGTACCTTTGGGTGAATATTTAAATATTCTTGCTGTTGCTGCAAGTGGAAAACCTTTGATCTTTCGTTCAATCAGTGTTTTCCAAAGAACTATTCATCAGGCATCGCCGCCGCCTGGAGGCCACATATTTATTCATCCATCTGCCTGTCGCTCGCTTGGAATGCCCATCTGTAATGATCTTGGCCAGACCGGGTCTCCAGCTCCAGCACTTGACCAACGGCTTCTGCCTGGCGGCTTCTGTGTCCGCTGGCAACACGTTGAAAGTTAAAGTTCAACTGAATGATGTTGCTCAACTATTTTTATGATTACAACTTTGCGGTGACTAACGGTTCACACACGAGACTCGCAGCTTAGAGAAGAAAAAAAGCAGAAGATATATGAATGTGTTTTTCGGCCGATGTTGAATGCTTCCTGTTTGCTAGCTGCAAGCATTATTCTTTGCTTCTGGCCAAGATCAGGTTGCCATGTTTCTCGCCTTTGTGGATTTTCCACATTTTTAACTGTGAAAAGGCGTCGCTTGATTTATTCATTTATTCATTCTGTTGCATAATTGCAGATTTACGTGTTTAATTAACGACTTGCCGCAATTTGTTTAAAGCTTACAGGCCTTCAAGTTGTGTTCTCAAAAGTATCTGGAGTGAATTTTGATCTAATTGGATAACACACGTCTTTGATGTTGACCGACCCGACCCAAATATCGATTTATGTGTTGGCGAAAAGTGCGGGAAAAACCCAGAAAAAAAAACTAGACAAAGTTATTTAATCGATAGCGGCACAAACCACCGCCACCAATGGGTTAATGTGCTAATTTTGGGTTCCCACTGTCAACAACAATTTGCAACTAGAGTGTGTGGAGTGGAGAAAAAATAAATGGGGAAGTGGCAAACGACATGTAAATATAGATTCCGAGTCGAGTGGGAGACAAATGGGAGCAGAGTTTTCCACGGAGCAGCATTGAGGCGGAAAATCGTTACAGCAAATTAACTGAAAATGGGCAGGAACAACAACGAAAGCCGCTTATAAATAGAAAAGGGAAATGGAAAACGGGTCAGGAGTTGCTTCTTAGCCTAGCTCGACTTCTATTTCTCCCACTCATTGTCTTGGAAATTGTTGAGGGAAATTTCTTGCGGAAAACCGCCGCTAAATTGCACAAAAAGTACTTGGGCATGTGTCTGATTATTGTCTTTTTAAAGATTTTAGATCACACGATAAATATCTAGTTTCTAGAGCATGCTCCCAATTGCTTTTATTGTACTTTAAAAGTTATGTTTTAATTTTTTAATTCTCAATATTCTTAAGCCTAATGCATTCCCCTTTTATTTAGTAGGGTCAATGCACTAACCTGTAATGGAAAAAACTGATAATATAGAAAAAAAAATAGTGACTAGAAAGCTTTCACATACTCAACAGTTTCATTAATCGTCGAGCCATGGTCATGATAAACAAAGGCACCGCCACCAAAACCGTTGTCATGCAAAAAACCCCAGCCAGAGGGGCGGCAAAACTGGGCGTGGCGGAAGCTAATAGACATATATGACATATAGACATAGGTTGCATGTTGCACTTACTCGGGGGCAATGTCAATTTGCGTCAGTCAAGGGACCAGTCATCGAACATCATCGTCGTTTACACTGAGAAAATGTCTTTGAAGATGAGAAAATAGGTCTTGATTATTAAAATATTATAAAATATGGGAAACATGAGAAATAATAATATTAAGCCTTATTTCATATTATTTAAGGGAAATAAGGGACTAGAATGGAAGTTTTGTAAAAGGTTTTTCACACGCAAAACCTTTTTTAACTTTTGGTTTTAATTGCCTATTACTATAATTATTATTTAGTTGACAAAAATTGATTGTATACCTAAATATTATAGTGTTATTTTTGGCTCCGTGTAGTAAATGTCAACTGGGTGCAGCAGCACGAAAAAAAACAAACAATTTCTCGTCATGCCGAGCGGGCGGTCAACTTCACTATCGATATACACACAGGCACTATGTGTGTTCATATATGTTTTGTGGAAGGCACTTCCCCTGCTTATCAGTTGCAATGAATATGTTGCTGTTGTGCATGTTGCTGCTGCCGCTTCAGCTGATGTTATAGCTGCTGCTGCTGCTGCTGCTGCGGCAGTTGTTTGCGTGCCACGTCCGTTGCAGATAAAAAAGCGTGCTGCGGAACTTCCATTGAACGAGTTGAGTTGCCCATGAGCTGAATTCGTTCTTCTGTTCTCAGAGAAGTCATCATTCGAGGCACTGTTCAAAAATTAAAATTTTTTTAAATTTATTATCCATTTATATTAATCTATTATCTGTTGTTTCGATTTAATAAACATAGGCACACAGACATTTAGAAGACAAGTGCAGCACCTCCACAACGAAAGCTTGGCATTAAACTTTGCTATCGATTTACTACTTTTTTATGGTTTAATTGCTATTTTAAGGGTAATAAAAAATCGTTTCCAAGTGCCGACATTAACGGTTCTGTTGTTTAGTGTACAGAGAACAACTAACTTGGCTTAGATTCGTTGTTTAAGCCACCCCATTTGTTGTTTAAGCCGCTGCCTATGGCTTCCAAAACCGCAGCTGAATAACAAAGCGGACAGACCGACCAACCGACCGACCGGTGGTGGTAACAAAATCGTTGGTAACAAAACCAACCCACAGCCACCGTGTCCCAGCCCACCGCTGTGCACCTGTTACCCAGTTTTAGCCGCTGGCATTGCCATCAGCTCGCTCGGTTAGTCGGTCGTCCGAACTGGGTCTCTCTCTGCAGCTCTCCGCTCCTCCTAATCATTAAAACAAAAGCAAAAAAAAAATTATAATAATAAAAAAAACAAAAGCCAAAGCCGAGGCAAAAGGAAGCCAACGTTTCTGGTCGACTGAGCTCCTGCAATTGTAATGCAAACAGGAACCATATTGTAAGCGATGTACACAGAGGAAAATGTATTTAGAGATCATAATAATAAAAGTAAAGAAAACATTTTCCATAAATTGAATTACAAAAATTTATAATATCACTCAATCAATTTATACTTCTTTTATACTTTTCTGTTAAACAATTGATTACATTGGAGGATTGAGAATTGATTTATTTAAAATCAGTCTATTAAATTAAACAATTCTTGATCCCCCTTTGTAATCAATTGTTAAAAAAATAATGGCAATTTATATAGGCATTCCATATTGTTTTATATTTCAGTCTCAAACAAAATCTAACCATGAAGTTGAGTAGTGATCATGATTGATAAAATATTAATCAATGGTTTAAACAACATCCATATTTCAATTCAATTAATTTATTATTTTTAGCAGTATAAATTCGCTTCTCTAATTTTAATAAAGAATTTGTTTAGGTGCATTAACAGATCAAAGCTGAAAGAGATGGCTTTAGCGTTAGATAGAGACAGACAACTGCCAGACAGTCGCCGTCAACGCTTTCTGCTTCAATTGACACCCTCGTGTGTTGCAGTTGCAATGTTAGTTGCAGTTGCAGTTGCATTTGGCAGTCATTACATAAAGAGACATACAACGAGCATTGACAGGGCTCAGGGGTCTGCAGGCCAGGCCAGAGATTTCCCTTTACCGTTGCAACTGTATTGCGCAACAGTCTGATTTCTGGCCCATGATAATGGTGGTTACCATTTTCCCTTAAGTGGTATCAGGGGTAAGGGGTATAGGCTATTGCCATTATCTGGGCAGCTATCATAAATTATATACGAAACTAAATATACCTGGGGTTTTGCGGTTGATATGTGTACTTTTCCTATGAGATAACTTTCCAAGAACCCATCTGAGGGAATAGCAGAGAGAAGCAATATAATTTCACTTCATGCAATTTGAGTTAGAATGGTTTTGGTTTGAAATGAAAATAATTTAGATATTATTTCATTGAGTTTACAGCTATTAATGACTAATAAGTTGTATGTATTGGTATATTAAATTCTTTAATCTAAATAAATATAAATTCTTCAGCAATCAGCAAACTCCCGACATAACTAAACCTTCAATTAGAATGCCTGATAACTTGTATAAATATTACAAGTATGTATTCTCGCAATACACAGTTATAAATAATAATACTCTCCCCCGATTATCGTCAGTACTTAATGCTTGTCCCCGTTCCAATTTCCTTCTCGATCGAATGTCACGAGCCCTGAAACACGAATCGGAACGAATCGAAGGCACGATTTAATGGATGAAAGCCCGCAGAGAAGAGAACAATGCAAGCTTGTGGACAAATAAAACGCGACAAATGCGTTTAATCAATCGGATCAGCCTTCAATCTTGACCCACTCGGTGTGATGGAATGCTGCCCTTATATCGAGGAGGGTCCCCACCACAAATTCCTCACTGTTCACGGCATTGATTGCTCACACTTACAGTGCCCAGAGGGAGAACCCAAACAATCGATGACAATCTTCAATCGAATTTAACACTTTTCAATGTTTTATTTCTGTGGGCTGGGGCCTCTCTTCCTCTTGCCAGCAATTTGTTAATTTCTTTATTGCTTTTTATTGTCATTGTTTTGTTTGGTTTTTGGATGTTTTTTTTTTTTCGTGTTACTCACTTGGCCTTTCTTTGCCTTTCGATTCTTATTGCTACATTTTGTTGATGGTTTCTCATGACGCTGATGAACCAACTTGTGTCAAGTGAAAGTCATCAAGTGGGAATCGGAATTGGTATCGGGATTGGATTGGATGGTGCGTCTCTCTGGATTGGGGCTTCTTCTTCTGCTAATAAACTCTGTGACACCAGTTGATGTCCACGATGAGGATGACGATGATGATGATGCCCCCATGTAAAACTTTCGCCATGATTTATTGGCCAGCTTGTTAGTGTTAGCCAGCCAGGCAGCCAGCTTTTGGGCTGCGACGGCGACATTAATCTTCCGGCTTTGGGTTGCTTAAATAAATAAATATTATTTAAATGCGAGTCATTAACCCGAGGGGAGAAAACACATGTGTGGCTGGGCTCCACCTCCGGCCAATTCGAGAGACCCTTGCCATTTCCATCCAGCACTCCTTATATGCGCAGACTGCCTCCGATCTTGGAATCGTTTCTGCGATCTCTCGACGCGATCCGGTCAAGGTCAACAATGCGATCCGATTGGCGAACACAACCTCGAGAGTCGTCTATCAATGTCAGGCCCCGAATGACGATGATCATGATGAGCTGAGAGTCAGCGCGATCATGTTCGGCCTCTCGGCATCCATAGAAATTCACTGAAAAAACAACATATAAGCATAAGTGCTTCCCACATTCTTTCACAATCAATCGATGATCGATCGATCGATCCAGAAGAAGATCTTTCTCTCTCTCGCCGCCCCAGACATTCCTTTCTCACCTCGTAATCCCGGCAACAGCATAGACTTATCATAATCAATGCATTTGACTCTGGGGCCTATCATTAAACATTTATATAAATCAACGGCGCTAATGGCAACTTTCCTGCCCAGACAACCGTCGGCCAATTTGCCATTCCATTTAATCAGGCAACATGGAAAAACTGGCACGCACACACTATTCGTCTCTTTATAGATGTGTCCATATAGATGTATATTTATATAGGTGGAGCAGATCAATTGGAAAAACAATTTCCCGCCGGCGGGGGGCGGGAATATTGCGCAAGCGCACCACCGCACAGTTACTGTGCAAAGTAAATTAATTTGATTTGATTTCAGTCGAACCGAGTTGAGTTTGAGTCTGAGTTGAGTTGATGGAAAGGCGCTGGGGGCAAAAGCTGTCTGTGCCAGGTGCACTTGTAGAAATTGCATGCTAAATATGTCCCAGGAAACCAGGTTTTTAACTGGGTTATAGCAAGAAAATGTTGAATTCGCTATATTCATGGTATCTGTTTATAGAAAATCTGGATTTAAAAACAAGAAAAATAGGAAAATATCTTTAGATGTCAGGTTATCTTGACTAATATGAAAACATTTTACTTTAAAGGGTTTTTAAAATAATTTGTCTATGTTTTTATATGCTTTTTTAAAGACTAATTCTTTGAATGTTGATGAAAATGTATTTCAACATAGTTATTATTAAATTTCTCTCAATGACAAAGTGACTTTCTAAAAATCCGTGAAGAAAATATTTATATTTTATTATCTATTAACTTGCTCTATTTTATATATTTTACAACAAATCAGTGAATGTTTCCAATGAACCTTACGTATTCAATTTTTAAATACTAGACACACGGAACTGCCATATAAATGTTAAGAGCATTAAGACCATTAAAGTTTGCAATAAAAAAAATGTTTAACTTTTACAAAAGCTTGAAAACGACTGCGTTAACACTTTAGAGGGGCATTCACTTACCATTTATGTTATGAAAATAATTTTCCGAGTGCCTTCGATTGCATAAAAGCAGCAGACACTTCCCAGGGGCACCAACTGACAGCCAAGACATATTTATAGGCCCAGTTTTGGGGCCCAGAGAGTCGTCCTGGTGGCTCATACACCCACCCACCACGATGAAGGCAACGCCCTCGGCGCGGTTGCAACTCAATTACCGCAGCTACTCGCTTGACATCTGCTGCTGCTGCTGCCACTTCAGCGACATTTGCCATGTTGCCCGACACTTTTCCACGCGAAAAACGCTTTTCATCGGCTGCCAAGATGCCGCACCTAAGAGCGGGTGAAAGTTTTTTCCCCATTTTTTCGAGGTGACGCAAGCAACAGCCTAAAGCAAAAAGTCAAATCAAACATATTCTACAAACGCACTCGTTAATGATGTGCTCGAAAACGTTTGTAATTGACAATTGTTTTAATTAATGGCTGGCACGTTTTAATTGAACGACGGGGTAAATCGAAGCCTCAAAATGTTGCCAAATTTCACTGATCAGCAGCAGCAAAAGCAGCAACCTTGTTAAGCGTTCGAAATTAATATAATCGGTGGAAGAAAACATTAAACATTACAACATTCACACTGAAGACGACACCAAATATATACAGACAACGTAAATTTTCGACAATTTACCGCTCATTTTGGCCACGAAAATTGTTTGGGCCATGATCGGAACTGGGTTTCATTATGTAATTGATGGTAATTTCCTGACGAGAGCCTCCTCCTCTCCTCCGCTGAACTTCAAATGCAAATTGGCCGTGCGTCTGGTCTCGTCTCGTTTTGTCTCTTTGCCATTTAAGCGGTTTTTTGTGTCTGACTTTTAGGGGTTTTTTCAACTTTACTTAAAATTCAAATCTGCCTGCCACCGATGATTGCGTTTGGGGGCGTGATTGGCAGCTAACTCGGCCAAAACGGCTGTCTCTTTTGATGTCTTTTCTCGTTGTAGTTGTTGGCCGGCGTGCGAAAATAAAATCAAAAGTGGAGCGCAGTTTGTTTTGATTGTTTGTTGGTGGCTCTATATTGAGCGAGCTATTGACAAACAGCATTGAAAAGTGTTGCAAATTGCTCACAAAGACAGGCCCAAAGAAAGAAGGAAAATAAACCAGACAGAGAGAGACAGACATTATGTCATAACTTCAAGTCGAGGAGGAAGTGGCTGCCCATATTTACCCATAATAATATATGTTGGCAAATACCCATACAATAAATTAAAACCAAATCACACGATATTGTCAGCTAGTAGCGGCCAATTTTGGTCCAGCTCTTTATGGCTAATGAGTTAATGGATCAGTTGTTTCGTTTCATTTAAATCGGTCCATTATGGACTCTTCCAAGATACCTACATATATGTACGTTCGACGAGAGAGATCTATATCCACGGAGCTTATAAGTGTATAAGCGAATTCCATTTTGCCCGATACGCAGTTTCATTCGTACGTAACATATATATCGGTCTAATTAAAAAATTAGATTAATTTCGCATTATTTTTTTGCGTCGCTCTCGATCCACGCATTGGTGTTGGCTCAATGTCAAGAGGCTTTGAGTGTATTTGTTCGTGGCTCTTTCTAATCTATTCCATGTGTCTATTTTATACAATTTCAGGATCAGAACGATAATATAGCGATACACACAAACAGAGGCATCGATGCTTTGGACAAGTATGCCAACTTCTTACGCGATCGTGTGGCCATAGAAACGGAATATGCCGGCAAATTAAGGTGAGTCTTGATTGATTAATAAATTAAATATATAAAAATGAATGAAAGAGTATAGTAAGCTGATTTTAATAGGTTAAAATATGAATATAAAAAGCTTTTAGAGTATTTAAAAATAATTAAAAACAGATCAATTAATCAAAAAGTTAAGTTAACTTAAGCTAAGAAAAATGAATATTCATCTGTTTAACCTTTCGAAAAACAAACAAACATAAATGATAAAAATATTTTTACATTTACTATAAAAATAAATTCCCAAAAATTTTAATTTAAATTTAAAAGTGATTTTAGTATTTAAAATTAATAAAGTGTCAATATCAATATCCAAGGATTACCTTCAACCATTTAAAAACTGCTTTTAAGGCACTGCAAAGTGCTTTGCCGTTTGGCGCCTCCGTATTTGGCCTTAACAAATCGCCAATTAAATATAAATATTTTGTATTGAGCATTTATTTAGCCAGTTGCAACAGGCCTCACCCATTTGTGGCATGTTTTGTGGCTTTTGCAGCTGCCAAAATAATGTTCTCACTGCTAATGTAAATGTTAAGACAAAAAGCAGCTCCCAAGTAATAAGCACAAGGTCGTCCACTTGTGGAAGTGATTGCCCGATTGCCCGACTGACCAGGCTCCGTTCCTGGCCAAGTAATAATATAAAAACAATCCATTCGTGTAGGCTTCGTGTATTATTTAATTCAAGTCTTTGTCTTCAGCGACCTTCGCCTGGCGACGACAGAACGACAACGCGCCATAAACAATAATAATCGTAAATAGCTAATTGTGTGTGCATTATACTCTTGTGGCGCATTTCAATTACGCCTGATATTTTTTTACTTTTATGGATCCCAGGAATTTTCGGTTTAAAGGGGAGCCAGCCACACCTCGTGGAGAGACAGACACGAGCAACGCCAACCCTTGGCTATCCCATAAATTGCACTAAATTGAGTGACACCCGAGTGCTGACCACGACCTGCCCCACGCAATTGACACGCGACTGCCTCCGTACCCGAATCCGATTCCCAGCCACAGCTTTTCCCCTTCCCGAAACGAACTGGACATGTGGGGAGCTAATGGGATTAGGCTTGAGTTACCCAGTCGATTGCCCAACGTCGCGCCAATGTCTGCGTGGGTCGTCCCGTTCCGTCCCGTCCATCATAGTTCCGTCATAATTGTTTAATTTAAGCAAAGATTATGTTGCCGCCAAGGTGGTGTTTGGTCCGTCCGGTTGGCAGATCGTGGGGGAATCGGTTTCCCACTGGCTGCCACCAATGTTCCCACAATGAGTCGCTGCTTGGCTTGATGACTTTGCTCCGTAGTGGTTTCTACTGCTTCTTCTGCTCGCGGTGGGACTGAACTGTGGCCCCTGATATGGCTGGGAGCTGCTACCGTCTTGACTCGTTTTAATGACTTTATCATTACGCGTCTAACGTTGTCTGGCGCGGTCTTAGTTGCAGTTGTACACTGGAAAGAGAAAATTATACTTATAATTACACAAATGTAGTAGGTTGAGGTGTTAATTTCTACATGGCGACCGTGACAGGACCTGAACTAGTTATTTTGGGATTCTTTGATTATGTTAATATTTCCTAATTTTTTTATAATTAATAAATAATAATAAAGAAGTTCGGCCAGCTAAAGAAAACCTAACGGATTAATGGTCTTAATTTCTACATTTATATTATGTTGACAATTAGAGAAAATCATAAGTTATGATATTCGAAATTAATTAATTTTGCTAAAAAAGATAATAATAAAAGCTAGTTTCTTTTTTTTTTTTTTTTACTATAACAAGTTTGATAAAAAATGACGTTTAGACTAAGCTTATGTTTTTAGAATCCACTTAGTCTCCCGAAATATATTATTAATGTTAATGAATATCAAACAAAGTAATCAAGTCTCTAGATCGTTCTCCGAGTGTATCTTAACTTTCCGGAGGCTGCTGGATGAGATCGTTGCTAGTACGGGTTCGACTCAGAGCTACATAGATACCGAGTAAGAGTAGCAACTAGACCACAAAGCAGCCGCATGAAACTGTAAGGAAAAACTGTATTTAATATGCGCGGCGCAGTGAAATCTTTTGCGTGCTCCGCCTTGGCAATCGCAATCGCGAAATGAAAAGTCTCGTGTTAATGCAAATATGTTGCTTCTGCTGCCGCAGACTATTATTATTATGTTATTATTATTTCTTAGTATACTTGGCTATGTAAAAACAAAGTTTCACTAATGCCATGATATGGATTTTACCTTTCGTTTCTTTCTCTTGCAGGCGCCTGGTGAAAAACTATCAGCCCAAAAAGAAGGAGGAGGAAGACAATGAGTAAGCATTAACCGAATAGAAAAATATATATATAGACTTTAGTTTTATACCTTACCTTCTTCGTGCTGTTAAATGTTTTGGAAAATTATCCGTAATTTGCCGCACTTTGTTTGCCATATTTGTTTGGCAAAGTGCTAAGTGGTTGTTATTCGGGTTGGGCTGTGGGATGGCATATAATCTCATTTGGGTTGACTCTAGCTCTAATTGTGCGTGCTCTGTGCCATTCAATTTGCCCGGGAAAAATCCACTTGGGGCTTGGCCTCAAGTAGTTTACTCCGCGGACGTGTGTGTGTGAGGTCTGGAAATCTCAGTTTTTAATTACACGCCATGCAAATCTGGCACTTGGACCGACTCTGACATCATGACCCGCAAATAGATCTCCGGATTGTGGATTGTGAATTGGGATGTGACTGTGAATGTGACTGGACTGCGACTGTGGCATGTGTGTAACATGACAATGAAGAGGCAGAGCCAAGTGGAAGACTTGGTAATGAAATGCCAAGCGCTTTTGCCATATTCAGCTGTAAAATCCATAAATTCATGCCCGTTCCTCGGCCATATTGAGTGCCCATTCTGGCGGCCAACGACGACGACGGCGATGATGGACAAAGTCCGGAGCTGCGTGGGCGTTCCACAGCGCGTGTCTAGCCCTGTCAATCCAGAGAGCTCCATAAATCGGGCCCTCGACTGTGGATGGCTATGATTTTTGCACAGGAAGAAAGAAGTTAATAAAAATAATCAAGGTGTTAACTGGCTGTCACAAAGCTGCCTACAACTTTTGGAGATGATATATCACTCCACGAAATATATGGAAACCCTAATAATATAGCAGATTAAATTAATATTTAATGTGTGTTAGATATTTCTCCCTGTGCACAAAATATGCAATCTTCCTCGGCCCCAATTGGCGCGTAGGTCGAACTGATTCACATGCTCCTATTACTTACTTTTACAGATACACATCGAGTCAGGCCTTTCGCAATCTGCTCAAGGAGGTGGGCGACCTGGCTGGACAGCGCGAAGTGGTTTCCGAGTCCCTGCAGCTCCAGGTCATCCAGGCAGTGACGCTCCTCTCCAAGACACTGCGCGAAGATCGCAAGGTGAGTGCGTGGGCTAAGCCCATGATGGACGGCTTGCTAATTCCGATCTTATGTATTATTCCCTATAGAAATGCCTTAGCGATGGTGCAATGCTGCAACAGAACCTCAACACACAGCTCTCCTCGCTGGACCGGGCCAAGCGGAACTACGAGAAGGCCTACCGGGACTCGGAGAAGGCCGTGGACAGCTACAAGCGGGCAGACATGGACCTAAATCTCAGTCGTGCCGAGGTGGAGCGCTACAAGAACGTAATGACGGCGAAGATCCAGCAGTCGGACGACGCCAAGAACGAGTATGCCAATCAGCTGCAGAAGACCAACAACCTGCAGCAGCAGCACTTCAGCACGCTCCTGCCCGCCGTTCTCAATCGGCTGCAGGAACTGGACGAGAAGCGGACGCGCGGCATTCGAGAGTTCATCATTGGGGCGGCGGAGGTGGAGTCCTCGGTGGCGCCCATCATTGCCCGCTGCATGGAGGGCATTGTCAAGGCCGGCGAGTCCATCAACGAGAAGGAGGATTCCTTCAAAGTCATAGAAAGGTTTGTTTTGATTTTGAATTTATTTTTCTTAAATTTTACTCATCGTAACCTGGTTCCTTACAGATACCAATCCGGCTTCACGCCACCACGTGACATACCTTTTGAGGATCTGTCCAAGCTTGATCCGGATACCGTGCAGGAATCGCACTACAGCAACTCTATATCGAACCACCTGACGATGAAGGGCACGATGGGTGCCAACAAGCTGAAGAAGCGCGTTGGCATCTTCAACATTTTCGGCAGCACCAAGGTGAGGGAGGGAGCTCACGTCCGCTTCTGGGGGTTCATCGGTGGGGTGACCTTTTCCACTGCCTGACTCTCTATCTCTCTCAAACTATAAAGTCCAGAGTTTTCAGTTCTCCTCACGTGTGACTCCTCCGTTCCATTCTCTGCACCAGCCTCTTGAGTTGAGCCGCTTCTTGATTAGTTGTTAAGTTTCGTGTGTTCGTTCGTATCGATAAATCGTAGGCCTCGGTTATGGTTTGTGTCTCTTATGGTTTACTCATCCAGTCTTCTCTCTTTTCCGTTCTATTTCTATATCTTAATATTGGTTTGATCGAATCTGTCGATACCCATTTATTTATTTAAACTTGGACCATGGTGATGTCTGTGTTGCCGTAAGTACCAAGTGTCCCAGGCCTCGTTTTCGTGATCCCCATCCGTGCTATAGACAAACATACATCGCCTCACCACACCTTTTGAGCAAAGACAATATAAAGAATAAGATGCATAACGCATTATATTTATATTATCTTTGCACATACTACATATTACTGCATATTGCCATGTTTTGTGTGTCTCTCATTTACTAATACTCGGCTTTGCTTTTTGAGTTTCCCCTCACGAAACACCCCAAGCGAAATCCCAAATCCAAAGCTTCTTCTACAAACTGCAAATATTAATTGAATTAACTCTTGATTTCTACCTTTGTACACATATTTGTTGCGCTGCCATTCGGTTTTTGAAATGATTGAAATGCTTAAACTCACACGAACACGAACACACCACCACAAACATGTGATACAATTTAAATAAAATGCAATTACTAAAACAATTCGCTGCCAATAGCAACGGCAGATAATTGAAGCCTGCATCACCATGAAGGTATGATGAATCTCTCTCAGCTCTCTCTCTCCTAACTAACTCTAAATCTAACTCTTAACTAAGCCTAGCCTAAACCATAGCCCCTAAACAACACTATCTCGCTATCTACTAATCACAATGCAGCTAAATACGAATCTAACCATCACTAGCAAGCATTATATCGTTTCCATTAATTTTAATTAATAGCCTCTGGGCCACTACCACTTTCACTTTAAACGCCTGAACGATCGGCATATTCTTGGCCTTAGTTTAAGTCAAGTCAAGTTCCAAAAATAACACAAACTATTAAATATAATTAAATGTTTAAGAAAATAACCAAGTAGCAGCCGCCGCACACTCACACATTATCACTAAATCTTCTACTTTATGATTGCCCTTCAGTTGAGTCTTTTTATTTCAAAAAACCCTCCGCATGATTGAATGCCGCCTGCCTTTATCGTCTCTGTTATTTTCCCTTACGTTCCATTTCCATAACTTTTCTTTATGGTATTTTTTAATGGCCTGTTGATGACGGAAACGGGTTTTAATGATTGATGTCGAAAGCGGGTCATTGGATTATCAGAATATTTGCATTTATTGTTTCCCTTTCGTTTCTGTGATGATTTTTGTTTATGAATTTTGAATTATTTTCAATCACTGCGTGAAACCAAAGACTATAATAACAAGATGCATAACGCCCTTAAATATGGGCACAACCGCTCATAGTTTCATTTAGAAATGTTCCAAAAAATCAAATTTGAAAGAATTTAGCATTTTCTAAAACATATATCAAAATATTTAAAATTAAATTTAAGAAGTCGCAATTTTTCGTTATTTTTAGGAAAATTATCATTAAAAGAGAGTGTTTTGTTTTGTTACAAACTTTTAAAACAGAGGCATTGTGCTTTGACTTTTGGTTTCTAACAATGCTGGAAGAAGGAAAACGGATTTATGCGATTCTAATTTTTTTAAAAAGTTGAAAACAACTTAAAAAGTGTGACACGGATTAAAATTCAATAAAAAAAAACTACTTTATATTTTTAAATCAAATCGTAAACATTATTAAAATCAATGCATAAAACCTAAAATTTATTGCATTAACATTTTTTATCAAATCAGTGCTTAACTGGTTTTTGATCAAAGTGATTTCTGTACAGCCGCGTGCGAATTTTTTTTTTCTCTTGTCCAAAATCGGTCTTAGGACCAATTAAAAACAAGACCTATAAGTTTTAAATTTTGTAAAATTAAAATAAAGTCTTGGAACATGTTTTTTTTTTAGTTTGAATGCGTACAAATGTCGCATTCGACATCAAAATTGCCCATATGTAAGCAATTTTTTAGATAAAATTAAAAGAGAGCTTGGAGCCAGCACGTATGGCCTTACTCATCTTGTTATTATAAGGTTTTTGGCTGCAACTCTATCTGTTGTTGTTGTGGATGTCGCCTTGCTGTATAACTCGTGTTGTCCTCTTTTATTTATATATAGTCCTAAATTGTATCGTATTTATTACTCATTGCATTCGCCTCTCAATATGTATCATTATATTTCTTTTCATTTTATATTCTAAACTAATCCTTATGTTGGTTGCACACAGAATTCCCTGACTGCGGACGGGCAAAAGGAGGACTTTAGCGATCTGCCACCGAATCAGCGGAGAAAGAAGCTGCAGGCCAAGATCACCGAGCTGCAGCAGAAGATCGCCCAGGAAACGAATGCCAGGGATGGCCTGATGAAGATGAAGATCGTCTATGAGGCGAACTCTTCGCTGGGCAATCCCATGACCGTCGAGGGACAACTGAACGAGTCGGAGCACAAGCTGGAGAAGCTGAAGCTAGATCTGAAGAAGTACCAGGGCTACCTGGACAAGGCCAGTCAGGCGCAGGTGGCCACTAGTAGTCCGCAGGCGAATCGAAATCAATTGCAAAACGGTCACCGAACCTCTAGGTGAGTTGCGGCTGTGATTCAAGTTAATCCGGAGTCTAATGGGGTTCCTTCTTCTTTCTAGACATTCCAATGGCAGCGCCGATGACCATCATGAAGATGGCGACGACCAGCCCGACGATGCTGGCAGCTTAAGCAGGTCAGGTTCTGAGGATAATGTGGCGCAAATACAAAATGGGCATAATAATAACAATAACGGGTACACTCATAAGTCTACGTTCAATGTTTATACTATATATATATCCCTCACCCACATATACATTATACTCGTACATACATTATCGTAGCATTATGATTTGGCATATCTAATCTCTGTACTCTACATTTCACTTATCTGATTATCTGCACTCATTGCACTTTTTCTTGCGGTGTATGTGTGGCATTTTCTTCGGGTGTTGGTTCGTTCTACTTTCTTTTCGGTTTCTCATTCGCATAAAACAGAAAACTATATAAAGAAATAACACAGCCCAGAAAGCAGAGCTCGCAAGTAACAGTTACGAGTTTATGAATATATTTATAATCTAAAATATTTTATAATTTAACTTTCAATTGTAATTATTAATTAATTAACTCTTACTCGCGAGCCCTGCCAGAAAAGTCCACAAAAATGCCCAGAAGATGCAAAATTCGAAATAACAATTAGCTTTGACTCTTAATTTGTAGCTCTCAAATTGTAAATCTCTTTTTGGTTTGATCTTTGACCTTTTGAATTGATTTGATTGCTTTAGACACCAAACATGACAACACTGAATAATGTGAAAATTGCAACTTCTTCAAATATTTCGTTTCATTTTGCCTTTTCCCTTGGTGAAATCCAGCAGTTCGGCCAGTCCCGAAAGCGGCCTAGGCACTTCGCACACATCGCTGCCCGGCTCCGGACAGGGCAGTGCCAATGAGAATGCCATCGGCGAGGATACCTACTACGAAACAGAAGTGGAGACACTGAATCCACTAGGCACATGTCGAGCCCTGTATCCCTTTGAAGGTGAGTTCATATAAAAAAACCATATTATAATCATATTTTAATCTTCAAAATCTTCTGAAACAGCCTCCAGCGAGGGCAGCATACCCATGAACGAGGGTGAGGAGCTGCAGGTGATTGAGATCGATCAGGGCGATGGATGGACGCGGGTGCGGCGGGCGAACAACTCGAATGGCTGGGACGAGGGCTTTGTGCCCACGAGCTATATCGAGTGCACGCTGTACGCTTAAGCTTAAGATTAAGGTTTTAAAAGTTACCTACTCGGCAAATCTAGCGTATGTCTGATTCATTTTGTGTACTTTTGTCATAACTTTGCGTTCTGTAGGAAAGCCATACCATAACACACACACACACAAACACCAACTGAACACACCGAACGAACCCTTTTTCACACTGTACATTTTTGACCTAAGCCAAGTTCGAGATACATTTTACCCTTTGTATGCTTTGTGTATTTACTTTGATTTTAGAACGTGAAGCAATATCATACTATATCCATAGTCATATGTGCACCTACGAGCAGACCTCACCTAATTGTAAGCACGCAACGTTTCCCTCTTCACCCATAACAATCAGTCATGATAACACCTATTTATATACTCATATATGGAACCAGATTTATATGGCACTTGAATACGTGAGAACATGAAAAGAAACCTAGGAGTAAAGCTAAAAAAAGTAGTCTCGTGAACACGTTTTCGTTTCGATAATGTGTTGACGATACTATTTTTGCTCAGTGCAGCACAGGGCACCTGTCGCTTTTCCCCCGCTGACCAAACGGGAAAAGCGGCCGCGTGCCACTAAATTGAAGCCCCCGAAAAACTTTGGCAAATACGCAAAGATCAGAAGGACATCGACCACACTCGAGACTCAAGGATATGTGTAGGCAAAAGTTATGGCAATCTTGCATGACACACATACGCGGGAGAGAACGCGCTAGCTTGTTTTATATATTTCATATGAATAGCAACAATTGTACATTTTTACTTTACACACAAACTCTATGCATAATTCGTACTCTTAATTTAATGATGATAATTTTGTATTGCTCTTTGCCTTGTACATTTTCACACACACACCACACACACAGCCAAGTGCAGCAGGTAATTAAGTTCTAGCCACTAAGTTCACAAAACATTTAAGGCTTAAGTCAGACGCAAAGCCGGGGCGGACGCCACTTTGCAATTTACATTTATTTATAAAATTAACGAGATATACAATGCTGCTGTATATTTTGTAGACCACAATCAAAAACTGAAAACGCAAGTCTGCGGGAAGCATCCAGGCGGAGCGAGCTAGATCTTTAGTTGGGCATCCTGTTAGCCTCCCCCACATGTATTTTGTACTTTCATTTCGCATATATATGCTTTAGCCTTTAGCCCCTAGCCCTTAAGTGTGCAGAAGCAACTGATGATACTGATGGATTCTGTTTCTCTTATGTTAAATATAAACGATGTAAACGAAAGAATGATGAACTAACACACTGCGCGAACGCAGCCAATAAATAATTCCAAAATTCTTAAATTTATCTAATTTTAATTCGAACCGCAACGCAAATAGAGGGCGAATAATTGAGTTTAGGTGACGAAACTACGGCAAGTGTATGTGAGAATTGTCAGCATAATAAAAGTATTTGCAATTAATTGAAAAAGTCTCTAAAATGTGTTTGCATTATAGTTTGGGAAATGGGAGTTTTTATAAAACTATAAAGGACTTTATATTTTATTTATAAAGCTGTAAATATAAATATTATAGGTAAAAGTCAATGTATTAAAAAAGTGGTCTTTAAGGATTTTAAAACGTTTTAATTTTTGTATTAAAATTAATTTCATATACCATATTACTTGCATAGGATTGATCGGCTTATTTATATAAATGTTTACGAAAATTTGAAATTAAAAATAATATATCTAAAATTATTTTTTACTGTTAATTTAATTTAAAAATTCGAATTTTTAAAACTTAAAAAAGACGCAATTTGACCAGACCAGGGCTGCTACTTACAACTATCGATAACTTTAAGTATCGGATACCGTTGTATAGGCACGTTTTACAGCACTAAAACTTAAGCTCGAAATTTGAATTATTCTCGTTACTTTTGTATTTATTTAAATATCTTTCCCCCTTTCAAAAATTAAAAATCTCCAAGAGGTTGCCTTGTAATAGTTTGAATATTTATTTCATCAAATGCTTGCACATAAATATATTCATATATAGTTGATGTATGTATGTATAAGGGTATACAGTTGGGGTTAAATATATTTGTTTTGTATAAATAGTGGTATTTTTTGTTGTATTCAACACCTATAACTGCACGTAAAGAGCACATTCTGTTTTAACAATAGCCACTTAGGTACTTCTGCGGTTAACGGTCGAATGCAGTTCAAAACACACAAACAACATCTAAAAAAATGCGTTACGATATTGGCCGAGAGTTTAATACATTTGTGTCTGTCCTGCATATATATTATCGGGATATATGCATAATATAGTGTGTATATGTATATAGGAGGGTGGAGATCAGCATACCAATTTGTCACATTTTATAGTTTTCAAAGAACAGGCAACACAAGTCGAACAACATTGAAATAAAATGCATTTTCTAAGTATTCTCTTGTTTAACGATAAACGGTAAATTTCTAGTTATTGTCCTTAGGTTTTTGTTGGATATTCGATTTCCTTTAACATATATAAGTATTCGATTGGCTCCAATCAGCATCTCGCACTCTTAATTGACATCTGCCGCAGCTTCGTCCTATGGAGGGCATCATCGTCTCGACGAACCACAAACAACTCAATTCAGTTCCCAGCCAGCTTTGCGATGAAAATAAAACTAAGTAAATGAAACGTGTTTCGTTTTGTTTTTGGTTTTTGGTGTGTAAAAAAACTCAAGTCTTTTTCTTTTTTTAGTGTGTAAACTAAACTAAAATCGCGAAAATAAAAATCACAAATTGCAAATCGGTAAAGAATATCGCTCTCTAGGCTAAGGACGATGCACGCACACATAACTTGACATTAGCTGCTGCTGCTACTCTCCAGCTTAGGAGGTCGCAATGACGCCGCCAGGACCTGGCAGCCCGCTAGGGCGACCGGTCAAATAGGAGTCCACCTGACGGGCGGCCTGACGACCCTCGGTGATGGCCCAGACGACCAGCGACTGGCCACGCCGGCAATCTGTGAATGGAGGAGTGATAAGGGGAATGAGTAATGGGGATTTC
>JAEIII010001740.1:0-15229 GCA_018905755.1 Drosophila ohnishii | reverse complement strand
TTACATCGTTAAAATTGTCAAAAATCGAAAAAATTTTGATTTCTTAAAATTTAAAATTCAAGATGCAGATTTGTTAGCCTAGAAAAAACTAGCATAGACAAGCTTTCCGAATTAAAATTAAGGCATTTTTGGCTTAGTTATAATCAATTTTTTAAATTAATCCCATGATTCTATGGCAAACTGCAAGGGTATACAAATTTCGGCTTCCCGAAGTTAGATTCCTTTTTTGTTTTTATTTATTTCTAAACTCTAAGCAATAGTCAAATATGTAAGGCAGCCGCTTTGTAAATTGACTCAATTCGTAAAATATTATAATAAAAACATTTACCTTATAAACATTTCTAAAATATCAAACTGTTTTTACTCAATACCATATTTTTTGTGTGCTCATACTATTTTTATACTGTCCAAAAATATTGTGTGATTAAAAATGGTTTACCTTATTCCCGGTTTATTATTTTGCTGGAGGGAAAAAGGCAAGAATGACTACTAGTTCTGTGTACATATCAGAATCTGCTGAAATATTAAATTCTGCATTCAAAAAACAAATCCAAAAAATAATCTTTAAAAACTAGAAAAAAACCCGTTTTAATACTCAAACAGAATTCATTTATCTACTCAAAAATAAAAAGGCATGTTAATGTCATGAGCAAATCGTGATTAGTCCGTAACTAAATTGACATAATCAAATTATCTATTTTATTAAAGAAGATTATAATTTTTATTGTTTTACATGTTATTTGAAAAAAAGCTCTTAAATCCTCAACTAAAACCCCGATTTTGGGTGGCTACTTTTCCTCCAGTGTGCGAGTGTGTGTGCTTTGTTGCATAAGCGACAGGCGCAGCTGTCAAAATGCTTAGCAATGGCCACGTGGCTTCCGTTGGCGTTTCCGCCGCCGTTTCCGTTTCCGCTCGCACTCGCTCTCTCCACCGCCCTCGCTCTCGCTCAAAGGTGATTGATGGCCACACTCGCACTACTAATTAAAGTTATTTAACGAGTGCTCCTGGCCGTGGCCATTTTTCATTCCCTACTCGCGCTCACTTCGGTTTTGTGCGGCTGTGGCTCCGGCTCTCCAAGTGTTTATGGCTTCAATTCAATTAAACAACTGGGTCAGTTGTGGTCGCATTGGCACAAGGGCTTCCGGATCCGCATCCTCATCCTCGGCGGCGTCTGCTGACTTTAGACTGCGAGCGGGAATCAAGTTTCAGCGGCGTAATTAATTTTCTGCATAGGCCATCAGAGGACAAAGACGCATCATAAGGAGGGAAAGTGGGAGGAAAACATGAAATAGAGCTCCCTGCTGTGCAGTGGGGCAAATTGCATTTATAATTAATTTTCTCGAAATTAAATTTTTCTTAAATGAGCTGGAGGAGCAAAAAAAACTGAGCGAAAGAGGAGCTGGCGCAATCACGGAATGGCAATGGCTTTCGATGAAGGGAAAAACAGTCATTTCCATTGTGAAGATTGTATTTATTAAATCCCTTTTTGAATGGAAGCATTGAGAGTTTCGTACTGGACCGAACCGTACCGGCTGTCCTTTTGATTCACATCTGAGCGCGACTTATATTGCTTTACAGCTCCCGCAGCTGTCAATAGCTCTCTCGCGGGTTATTGTAAAGGGAGAAACCAGCAATTCGCATTCATTACTCATTTCAGCACTATTTATGAAGTTCTTAAATCAATTCCGCAATCCCAGCTCCGAGCTGCACGTGTGGTGCGCCCAAGGAGCGATTTCCACAATCGAAAAGTTTTTGCATACTGCGCAAGCATTTTCGCAGAAGTTTATTTACAGGAACAAGCAAGGACGCTGTTCCTTCACAACATGCAAAGTTATTAACGAGTTGGAATACGTAAGCTGTATGTGGACTCTGAAAAGACATGAAATCAGAGTTTTCCCACTCAGGTTCATTAAAAGTTGACCCTGATTTATTAAGGACGAATGAGGTCGTTACTTTGCTTGATTAAATAGAAGCAAAGAAAGCTGTTCTTCAAAAATTATTTTAAAAATTATTTCACTTAACTAGAAAGTTTTAATTTTGTTTTAAGAATTATTAATAATATTCTTATAGTCCCTCTCTAACTTTAAACTTAAAGTATTTCTCGCTGCTAATGCTCCTTTTCCTTAAACTTCATCAGCCCCCAAAAGAATTCCCTTTTTTTCGGCGACACTGTATATGCCCCATTAATTTTTCCAATCACTGTCCACTCGTCTTCAATTTATAAGCTTCCTTATCTGTGCCATAGGAGCCGCAACTATACCCAATCGCTGTCCTTTCTTTGTTTATTCGCTGGCATTTATTTATTTTCCGGTTGCGCCATGTTGTTTTCCCGTAGCTCCTCCTTCCGGCCGATCGGGCGATGTCGGTGTGCCCATTAAATATGATTTTTTATTGCTGCTCCATCAAGCGAAAAAGAATCGTGCCGAAAAAGCGAGCCAACACATAATTTTGCAGCAATGAATTGGAAGTTTTTTAAGTTTAATATTTATCTGCCATCGATTTAAATGTCAGGCAAAATATGTCCTGCGGGAGTCAAGTGCGAAACTTTCTTTGGGGGCAACCCAAGGCAAAAGTTTGTGCCGGCCAAAGTTGATCAATGAAATTAAAAAGATTTATGATTTTTGGCCGGCCAGCCGAAAGTTCTGTTGAATGAATCCCCACACGAGACCCGAAAATCCCAAGTGCGAATCTGAATCTTTGCGAAACAATCAGCAGCGACAAGGACGATGTCCTGCTGGGACATCTTTCGAAAGTTTTGGGACCAAGTCCGGGGATATTATTTTGAATTGCACTCATTTCGGTTAATGGTCGGAGGAGACCCAGGTTGGGCAATAAAAAGGGCGACCGAAAATGGAACTTATAATAATCATCATCGGCCGAGAAACACAAAGCGCATTACATTACATTGCTTTCTATTACGATCGAAGGGACAAGGACAAACCCTCGGACAATGCCGAAAGTGTAAAGAAAGTCTTAAAAAATCGTAACAGAAATAGAAAAGGAGAAATTATGTTAATTTAAAGTAAAGTCTCAATAACGGGGCCGAACTCAAGTGTCCGAAAGTGTTTAAATCTGACAAAGGTCGCCCTCGAGTGCGGGGTTCAACAAAGGACAACGGCCGGTCTTAACCCTTGATGCCTCTCCCTCCCGAAAATTCTAGTGGTCTGGGCAAACTTCCTGCTGCTCCCATGACTTACTGCCTGTTTGCTCTGAGACTCTAACGGGTTCCCAAACCCAACTTGGCCAACAAAGGCCCATTGTGCTCGAGTCCTAGCCGGGCCTTGGCCCACAATTAAGGCTCGGTCACGCTAATTTCTGATTCTGATGCCAATGATGCTGTGTCAATGTGCCAATGCAGCCACGCCCATAAATATATGCCCGTCCAGCCGCACAAAGATTTTTGTTTGCTCTGGTCTTTGAGCCTTTAAATTAAATTTAAGCAGGCCAGGGAAGGAAAAAGGCGTTGCCCCCGGGGCAGGAAAAGGGCGGTCTGCCAGAATTCAGACGCACCCCCCCCCCCCCCCACCCCATTTTCCCAACCCACCGATAGCTAAAAGTGACAAAAAAGTAAAGGAAAGAATACCGGAGTGCGGAGTGGGTCTGAGGTGAAAAAAATAAACACGCAACTCTCTCGGTGCTGCTGAGTTGAGCACAAAACAAGCAAGGCTTCGGTTATCGCTGCTGTCACAGTTAACGTCAGGTACACTGGGAGAAAGTCGGTGACAAATGCAAGAAGAAAATTTTAAAGTATTGTATGATCCTTTCCAGGAAGTCTAGTAACTTTGGGAATTATGAGACTATTAATTACATTTTTTTATTACTTTAAATAACACGTTGAAAAGACTCTTAAGAATTTTAAATAGTAAAAAGACTGAAGAAGAAAATCTTAAAATTTTCTGTGATCGTTTCCAGGGAGACTAATAAATTTAGAAATTAATATAATATAATTTATTAAATTTTTTAATTGTTCTTTTAAGGAAAACGAGTTGAAAAGACTCTAAAAAATTGTAAATAGTAAACAGAATGCTTTTTAATTGTAGTTTTATATATTAAATACCAATTATTTGTTTAAAAATCTCTTCTTAAGTTAATAAACTATTTTGTAAATTGCTGTTTTCAAACAATTTTATATCCTTTCCCTCTTAAATTTTCTCCACGTGCAAACATCTCGCTAAGCAATCGCTGCGTGAAAACTTAATTTAAGCGATTTTCCCCCGACTAAGAACTGATAAGATGTGTCTGATTCAATAAATTGATCAACTCATGCAGGCGCACTAAGTCGCCAAAGTGACGTTATCAGTACAGCCAGTCGTCCGCTGGGTGTGGATTTTCTCGCTGTGCATTATCTAGGCCCACCTATGCGACATGGCCGTGGCCATTACATGACCCGCATCACATCCCATCGAGCGAGCGAGCGGCGGGTGTCGTTTGCCTTTTGGCAGCAAAAAACACGCCTTGGCAAAATGTAAACAACGTAAATGGAAATGGCGTTGAGCAGGAAGAAAAAAAAAACCGAAGAGAGTGTCACATTGAAGCCTTTTTGCTTCTCTTTTATTCAGCTTTTCTTCCTTTTGGCCTGGCTTCTGCCCTGCCCTCTTCCACTGCCAACTGCCAACTACCAACTACCAACTTCCTACTCTGCTATTCCTTATTCGATTGCTCTCGAGCTGATGCCTGCTGTCAAAGGCAGTTGGCGGCGACGTTTGCCAGTCAAATCAAATGCTCAATTTGCGCGAATATTGCTTATACGACGTGTTGCCGTTCGGAAAAAGGGAATGCGGAAAAGAGTGGAAAATCGGGAAAAGCTGCTAACCAAATACTCGCAGCACTCTCGAACTTAAATTAGTCGGTAACTTTGCAACCAAAAGTACAAGTAATTAGGAAATTCAGTGTGAGGTATTTGTGGTTTCTTTTAGGGTTTGAAATGTGTACTCGTTTAAGGGATTTTTTATAAACTAAGTTAATTAAACCAGCCAAAAGTAATTGCTAAAATCTGCGTGAAACTGATGACGCTGTAAGCTGGATATGCGCGCCAACTCGATTTATTGACACTCACCTGTCCGGTGTGGCGAAAAACTATTTTAGTGGCCTACCGCCTGGCAGCAAAACCCCCAACTAGCGCCCTGACAGCAGTTAATTAAAATTTAGTTTTCGCTTCGGTTTTATCCAGCCAAATGTTTGTTCGACAAACTTCGAATATGAATTGTGCGAGTTTCGTGTGGGGGGAAACTCGTTTGGGCCCATGGAAATGCGTTCGTTGTCAATAGTGTTTATCGGGCCATTGACTGCAATTTGATTATGACCAAACATTTGCCAAAATGCATTACCTCGTGGAAATTCCAACAGCCACGAATGCATTAGCCGGGTCAGTGCGGTGCGGTGCGGTGCGGTGCGGTCTGAGTAGCAAAAATATTTACATTAATTAAAAGAAAGCTGGCCACATGAGGAAAAGTCAAATGTCAACAGGACCGCAAATTAATTAATAAATATATATTTCAGTATGTGCTGTGTAAGGGCATTAATACCCTGGAACCCTGAAAGCAGCCAGACTCAGTTAAGCTTTCAATTAAAAATGAGGAATTTTATTTATTTGTGGGATTCATTTTTAAGGGGAACAGTAGGTCTAAATTATATTTGCTATTATTTAATTTGTTTAAATTTAATATAACAATTTAATTCGAATGACTATTTAGTTGCTAGAATAATTAAAGACAAGAAATGAGCTGTAATATGTAACATCTAATGTCACCTTTAAATTATTCAACATATTAAACTGTAGACGGACACATATTTGCTACTTGAATACCATTTTCCAGGCTATTTATATTTTATGCTGCCTAGCAGGCATTGCAAATTCAGTTGAGGCTTAAGTTGTAAGTTGCCAAATTTAAATTTCCAGCTCGGACAATTAACGATGATGAAAATAATAATGATATAAAGGAGGTCTTACTTACACATGACCGATAATCCAATTTAATTTGCCTCAATTATCCCTCAGTAAAACGAGGCATTCAATTATTTAAGCAGCTAGGATATTTGAAATACTGAAATACTATAGATAATAAGATGCTAGTTTAAGAAATACGCAGGGGGTGGGTATCAAAAGGTCGAGCTCTATGATGGGGAAATATAATTCCGACTTGTTTTATTTTATTCCTTTTCGCCTTTTGTGTCTGCTTTATGCTAATGCCATGCTGGATGTTGGCTGCGGACGCTGCCATAAAATGTGCTAATACACAGGAGAGGGGGGCGGAGAGGGGCGTGGGGCTTGGGGTCGCTTTGGGGCCGAAGCAGCGGGCAACAAGCGAGTGTTTGTAACTTTGCATTTAAAAAAGCATTATGTTAAAATCAGCCTACGGCCACAGCCAGCATCCCAAATGGCAGAGAGAGCCCAGCGAGGAAAAGCGGGAAAGATCGAGGAAATGCGAGGGGAAAGCGCGGGGCGAAAAGCGGGGCGCGGAGGAGGGAGAGATGATGTGCAATTAGATTTCCGCTAAAGCGGATTTCGCGATATCGCGTGACTTGGGCCACCCAACAATTCACAGGCAGATACACCAAGAGAAAAGCTTTTACATTTTGTTTATATAAAGAAAATATATAAATTATACATTAATATTTAAAGAGCTTAAAGTATCCTGTAAAAGGATTATGCCCCTTTTTGTTATTAATCTAAGAAATCACCTTACTTCTCCTATAACAAATCCTTTACTTTTTTCATGAAAATACCAAAGAAATGTTACAATTTGATTTACATAAAATCTTATAAATATTCAATTGCTCCCAAAAGCTTATAATATATTTTTTTAAGTGTACAGATACAGATACAGTACCAGCAGCAGCAGCAGCAGTGGCAGTAGCGTTGCTTTTGGATTATATTTAAAAATCAGAGCGCAAAATTGTACAAAATGACAACAGCAGCTGGAAGAGGGGCGACTGTGGTGCTTAGGAGGGGTGTCACAGAGATGGAATCGGGGTGGCGCCAGGGGGAGGAGCGGCTGAAAAGCGGCAGGCAAGCGTAAAATGAAAACAAGTTGCTGGGCGCGCATGTAGGACGACGGCTGAAACCAGAATGGCAACAACAATTACAGCAACGACGACAATAGGAAATGACGACATGAATAACAAGAGCAGCGGCCCCGGAGCGGTGAGGAGTGACGGTTAAGGGGCAGGGGTAGGCCTACCCTACACCCCCCCCACAGGACGCGGAGTTTCATTGGTGGGGCGGGGGACCAAAGAATGGGGAATGGCCAACAACTAGACACAGCAGGAGGCCCACAGGCGGCATCGCATCCATCGAATGATAACAGGCGCAAATATCAGGGATATTAAAAAAGTCAAGCTGGGTGCAAATGCCTCACCCAAGGCGGGGCGACAAGTTAGATGCACAGAGAAAAATTAGAGTTACAGTTTGGGTTTTGCTAATTATAAAGTTTAAATAAAATAGGCACCCGTTTTGGAAGGGTTTATTGTGTTAATAGAAAGTAATTAAAATTAACCTGCAAGTAAATATTTTAAGCATAAATCTAGCAAAATATTTTTGAAAATAATTTCTGTAAATATTTGTTCAAGTACCGCCGCCGTTAGTGGAGCGGGGTGTGAATGATGGCGGCTATAGTCGAAACAGAAACAAACACCAAGGCTCCTTTTGTCTTAGCCAAGTGGATGAGCGTGGCCTCCTTATTATGCCTTGTTGATGCGCGATAACATCGAGGCGGTGGGGGGACCTGAATCAGGATGAGGACCCAAAGGGGAGGGCCACCCTGTAAGCAACACTTCGCGTGACAATGCAAAACAAAGCGATACATAGGAGCCCTGTCGAAGATACTACTGCCACCCAGAGCCAGGGCCCGTACACCCCTCGCACAATGAGCGTAAATTAATGCGGATTCGAGATGAGACCGATGCTGAAATTCAGCCGGCGACAAGGAGTGCCCCTTCAGATACACTGACATGGACATAATGGCGCTCGAGGCTCGTGGCCCGTCCTCCTCGTCCTCTCCAGAGATTTTTAATGGGCGGGGCCATTGGGTCAAGCAGCAATTTGAATGGCCCAGGGCATAAAGTTTGCCTAATCTGTCTCTCAGATGGATCAAAGATGGACTGCGGGTAATGAGGCGGTGTGGGATATCTCACAGAATGTATCCGTTTGAGTGCCAACTAGTTTGGGGCTTTAACTGGGCTGATTTGAATTTTGAGATTCCATTAGGTCGGCTTACAGCAAATTCTGGGAAATGCCAGGAATATGTATAATTCAAAGGCCTTTACTAGGAAATTTGATAGTGTTTGTAGCTTAAATAGGATTAAATTTAAATTATTAAACAGTTTTTTAGGCATTTTTTGGGTAAGTTAATAGATTTTTGATTTAAAAAGATAGTCAAGAGAATAATTTAAGAGAAGTATCTAAAATTGTGCTCCCTAGTTTGTAGAAAATAATTTTATACATTTTATAAAGTTTATTCAATCGATATTTTGCCCAAGGGGGATAAACAAAATGCTGATTTTTTTTTCTTTGTTTGTCAACTGTTATTGACTACCAATATTTATAAATATATTTGTGTATTTTTCAAAACCCCAAGGCCATTGGCAACTGCTAAAAATTTCCCTACAATCGTTGCAATTAAATCCATAAAATGAAAAGAAACCCAAATTCAAGCCTCGACTGCTAATGAAATGTTTGTCACCGGAAGGGGCTGGGCAGATCCCGTGGCGATCGAGGGCCTCATATAGCATTCATCGCGCTGAATCGTTTAAGCGCCCGCAATTAACCCCCGAGTTGCACACGGCGTATGGGTGATGTGCGATGTGCCATGTGTGCTGCTGCTGCTGGTGCTGCTGCTGCGCGTCAATTGCAGCGCGAAAATTCACTTAGGCAACCGGGTTAAAACGCGACGGTAAATGGCAACTGGAAACTGGTAAAATGGTGAATGGCGAAAACCATCTGCGGATGGCAGTTGCCAATTTTGTGGCGGTCGAGCGGTTCAAATGTCAAATGCGATGCATTGCGGGTGCCTTAATTTATGCAACACCAGGTCAGCAGCAGCAGCAGCAGCAGCACAGCAGCATGTGTGTGGGTGTGCGACAGAGTGGGTGTGCCGGTGTGTGTGTGTAAAGGACGAACTGTGTAAATAACGCATTCCGCGGCTGTCGCCAGTGAGCAATATTTTCGTATGCCATTGCCGAAAGTTTGTAACTGAATTTTATTAGCACAAATTTCATTTGCATTTTATTTGCGTTTTCGTTGCGAAAACTAGGTTTTTTTTAGCTTTTTTTTTTGCTGTTCTCTTTAAATTGCTGTAAAAATAACAAACTAAGTCAAAACTAAAGACAAACAACAGCAATTGGCCGAATAAAATACAACAGCGAAAGGCACAAGGCTTAATGCAATTTTATGCGTTGGTTTCTCTTTTTATCGTCTACTTGTTTACCAATTTTTTCTATAACTTTTATAATGCAGTTTGTGCGGCTCTGATTTAATCATCCTCTAACCCAGAGGGTCTCGCTTTATATATATCCTTATATATAGTCTATATATATATATTGCTGTCACTTTAGAGAGAGCGAAGCTTGCGCTTCGAAACTTTGACAGACCGAAACGTCAAAGTTCCGCCGGCCAAAAGGTCCTGGGACGAGGTCCGCCCGGGGTCCTCTGTCCGCAGCAAATTGGCCATGTTCAACACTGTTGCCAAGCGGGGGAAGAGGGGACAGCGTGAAAATACAAATTCGTTTCTGGTTTGCTCTTTTATAATGCCATAAAGTAGAGCAAATGTTTTGACCGAAATTAAACAGTTCTTGTTGTTAACACACAAACGAGGGGAGAGAGCGGGCGGGATAATTGAACTTATAATTGGGGAAAAGTTTAAATATTGTGCGGCATTTGAAAGTTGCGGGCTGCAGCTAAGCGAAGGCATAAAAACTTGGTCACTGAAATGCGGCTTAAAGGAAATGAAATAATATTTTACTGAAGTGTTTGGATTGTGTTCGGGGACAGCAGTTGGTTAACTTAGTTCTGGCAAACTTTGCGCCATTTTGACACTGTAAAAGTTCTTGGAAAAATGCTTACTTTTTTTTTTTCGTAAAGTTAATATAGCCGTTTTGATACAGAAATTATGTAAGGCTACTGCTTAGGAGCCTATAATTAATCAAATGAAAATCAAATGCCGCCTTTGCACCCACCGAGGGCAATCAAAGCTCCGGCGGCATATAATTTATAAGGGTTTTATGACTGAATCTGGCTGATCCGACCCCGACTTCCGACCTTTGACCATATCCTGTCGCGTGCTTAAGCTGGATATTTACGAGGGCCCCTCGACCCCCGTCTAAAGTCGTGTAGGGCTCGTAGAATTTTATGCCGGAGTCATTAATTCGGGCGCTTAAATTAGCAGCTGGTGTGAATTATATGTCGAAAAGTTTGCTCGATAAAATGCCAAGGGATCCGGGGGTGGGGGGGTCTCCCTGCTTATAAATACCCGCACACCCGATATATAATATATATATGCATGCAAATCGAGGGAGAGGTGAGCAAACCAGACCCTCGTGCATGCATATAAATGCGAGCTGTTGTCGCTTACCTTTTTTTATTGACGTAATTTTATGCCATTTTCGGATTTTCGCAGAGAAAACTAGCTGGGGAGGGGCTTATCAAAATTCTATAAAAATTCGAATTGACATTTAACAACTGCTTTTGTGCGCATTTACATTTAATTTGTATACGATTTTTGCTGTTCTCGGCTCTGCCTCTGACTTTTTATGCCACTCAACTCCCTCAAGATTGCGGCTTCATTTTACGAATTCCGCTCTTTTTTTTGTATTATTATTTCCCCTTGTATATCGGGGGACTTTGGCACGCTGTCGCTTAGCCAGCGTAAAGTCATTAAAACTTTTTGACTATTTTAAGCACAGCGCTGAAAAATAAATAAAACTGTCATTGCATGTTGTTTGAGTTTGAGTTTGTGCCGAGGATCATTCGAGGGGCTCCCCTTGAGCGGGGGCTTCACTCGATAAGCCACTGCACAGTGGCTTTAATTTCGCGGACAGTCGCGGTTGTTGGCCCTTTATTTTGGGGGACTTCAAGAGGGTTTTGTGAAACATAAAGCGAAACTTTCAGATTTGAGTTCCTATTTCTTAATTGGGTCAAGCGAGGAGCCCTCGGGAGTGGGATACTGACACATAATGAGTTATTTTTTGCCCAATAAATTTCTATGCATTTTACAAGCGGAAAACTTTTGGTGTCGGCCAGAGAGGTAAATGAATTAGGTAATCAAAAGACGTAGAGTTCCCGGGCAGATCAAAGGCTTTTGGGGGTAAGGGTATTGAAATTATGGCCGCAAGACGTGGTCAGGGAACGATGGTTGAAAAAACAAGGCGAACGAACCTCAACCCGACTAATTAAGCGCTAATTAATAATTCAAATTATGTTCTGTCCCAGGGAACCCAAGAAACAACAAAGGCGGACAGCAAGACGAATGTCAATGTCTTGCGGTTATGAGGTTAGACTAATTGATACTCCTTAAAGGGGTTATTTAAGCCTTAAAATTAATATTTAATATTTAGTACTACAGATTATCTGAGAGAGCTTTCTAAGGCTGATATATTATATTATTTTAACATACTTACCTTTACTTTTAATTAAATTCCTGTAATTTATGACTTCAACTTTCGAGGCAACCTAGAAATCCCAACAAGCATCTGACAACTTGATATACTGCCGTCCTCTGTTTATCTTGATTAGGAGTGTCGGGGCATAAAAATATAAAAAGGGTCGCATATTTTTCCATTTTCATATTTCGGGGCTAAATGAAAATGAATTAGAGGGGGAAGTTTGATTGGCGCCCCTCGCTGCTCCTTCCCTTCCTTTCCTCCGGCAAGGTTAAGTTTTCCAAAAATTGCACAATTTATCATCGCAAAAAGTAAAGTTTGTTCTGCTTGGCTCTTTGCTAATGAATGAATGCAAAATGTTAATGCTACTGCCAAAGTGAAACTTTTCGCGCTCCGTTATTAATTGAAGTTACAAAGATACAGATACCAGATACCAGATACCAGATACTGTACTGGACCGTAAGAAGGGGTTGAGAGCGTCTCGGCTTCATCAATCAGTTTCAGCGTTCATTAGCCCGAAGGATTTAATATGCGCGCTGAGTGCACGTTTTATGATTTATACCAAGGAGTCGCAGCCAACACTGCGTATGAGTAATATTAATTATTTAAGCGCTCGTTATGCTGCTCCACACTCCTGCTCCTCCGGCTCCTCTGTTCACTTGGGCAGTGGGTCAGTGGTCCGACTGTCGGTTTGTGGCACCCCAGTGCATTTGTCTGCCCATTTGCCGCTGGCCATTGGCCATTGGCCTGCTTTTTGCACCATCCGGGGCTCCATAAAAAGCCATACATGTTCCTGGTCCCCGAAAAAAAAATTGTTTACATTTTTCTTTGAGCTCTGAGCTCAGAGCCCTGTACATATACTATATGTATAGTTATGATATTTTTTTATATGCCCACAAATGTTATGCCCCCGAAACTGGCGGAGAGTTCATTTCGGGCCACACGAAAAACAAATTAAAGTCGACTTGCCATTGCTTACCTCTGCTGCTATCTCCTCGTCGCTCATCCTCCATCCTTTTGTTTTTATTTTCCTGCCCCGGTTATTGTTGTGCAGTTACAAATGCTCACTGGGGAGCCATTGGGAGCATAAAGAGCACTAAGCTGCTGTTGGCCATGAATTATGTTTTAATTGGGCGCGTATTTGGGAAATAAGGGCCAGTTAAGACCCCGGGGTGATAATGAAAAGTGCGATGCCCCTAATGCCTTTCAAGCTGTTTCAAATAATATTTATGCCTTTAGTTGTTATTATGGTTTTATTTCCTTAGCTGGGAGAATATTTAAAAGCTTTAATATTCATATTGGACTGACGACAGTTCCTAGAAGGCAACCCATTACATTTTTCCTAGAATTCTGGGCACCTTGGCAGCTGGAAACACAATTTGGCTTAGTCCTTAGTCCTTTTCCCTTTACTTCTGGGCTACTGATAAATTTTACGCCAAGTCTTGAAGGAGCCAAGGCTTCGAGAAGAATTAAAATTGGAATTCCTTTGTGTTCGACATCGAAGCAGACTTTCCTTTGGCCCTTTGTACAGGTAATGGTAATGGGGGCGTGGCACGTTCACAATTTATGGAGGCTGGAAGTCATTCACCTAATGAATGCGCCAAGGTGAGGCCAGGAGCCCAAATGAAGCGAACAGAAAGAGCAATGACAGCAACAGGCGCAAAATCTGAATAAATAATGTTAAAAATCAGCAAACTGATTTGCAAGAGGGGCCTGAGTAAATGCGTAAAAAAATAAAGAGAAAAAAACCGAAGCGAAATATTGAAATGTTAATGAAGTTTACTTTCCGCTGATTTGTTCTGGCTCCAGCCTCCAGAGTTTTCCTTCACTCTTTCACTCTTTCCAGAGAGTTTTCCGAGCTCTCGCTTCCTGTTGATTCTGCGGCCGCCGCAATCAACAAATGATTGGAGAAGCCCCCCCGGGAGGAGCGATGGCGAGATGGAGGGATGCTTCAATCAAATCAAATATTGATTTTAGCCAGACAGTGTGCTACATATTGGGAAAAATTTTAATTACATTCTCTGGCTAAAATGTGGCAACCATCTTGGTCTCATTACTTCCTGTCTTTGATGGTTTTGAATGTCTGAGAGTTGGATTAAATTTTTAACAAAATAAATCCATTAAAATTAGAAATAATATTAATTGTAGCTGGGAATTGAATTAGTGTGCTTACAGCTCTCTGTTTATTACATAACATTTTTAAATACCAATATTAAAAACTTAAATTCGCAACGCTTCCACAAATGAAGATTAATCGCAGTGAAACTCGTGTTGAAAATCCAATATTGAGCTTATCCATTGAGCTAGCTAGCAATTTATTGTGCAAAATTTTAATTACATTCCTCGGCCGAATGTGGCAACATCTTGCTCTCATTAACTCCGGAGACGGCGGCCTTTCTTTGATGATCTCTGCTGCTTGCGAGGATGTGTTTGTGCTCCGCACACGTGTTGCTTTGATATTTGATTTGATGGGGCGAAACTTTGGGCCCCGTTCTTTGTGGAAGTCAAACAAAAATAAAGTTTTGCATGTGAATTAAATGAATATTGATGTGTGTGGCCCCACGCTCTTCTTATATATATATTCTTTTTTTTAGGTCCGCTTGGGGGCCCGGGTGAGTGAGCAATTATAGTAATTGCTTTGGCAGTCGGCCGAGGGAAATGAATGGCCTCTCGTCCAGGGGCAACTGTCGTCGGTTCATTAGCATAAATATCAGCTTACTCGTGGCCATAATGGGCATATTTTAAAATGTATGAATATATCTCCGGCGAGGGTCCTTCGTGTCCTGCTCGCCGTCTTGGGCCGGCTTGTTGATTCGAATGAAATATATTATTATGGCAAACACGCAGGACATTGAACAGGATCCCTGGGGGCCTCTCGCCGCTCGCGCCTGCCAGCTTTATTAATTTATATTGTTGACTTTTATCAGCGGCGTCATGTCAGTGTTGTTGTTCGCCTTGTTCCTGTGGGTGTCCCGCCTGTGCGTCTGTGGGTGTAAGCACCCCCGCCTTATCAGCAACACGTGTAATGAATGCCTAAACTGTCATTATCACCTTCGCTGTGCCGAGAGTATGTTTTTCGGTTGTCATGTCAGCAAATATTGTAGCAAGATATCCCCGGCTCTTGGCAAGATTTATGGCAGTGTTGGGATAAGGATAAGGTCGTGGCAGCAGCCGCGGGCATCCTGCGGCCCACACTCCCCGCTCCGAATGGCATAATGTGACACATATCAACATTTATGTTGTTCTTAGCCAAGGTAGTTATGAATGTATTTGCGCTGAATGTTGTTTATCCTTCGCGGGTTGCAGCCAGGACCAAGGAGTGGGGTTCGGCTGTCGCTTGATTCTCATTCATTTTTCCATTTGCATGCGAAAGTTTGTGGGTTTTTGTGTGTGGCTGTGAAGTGGGTAGCACCTGGCCAGACGTTCTTCTTTCGATTCGCATTACTCATACGCTCCGTGGGCGGCTTTTGAATGGAGCTTCGCTGCTGGTTTGCAAATTTTAAGTTGCTATTTATATTTATGGCCAGGCACAGCTAGAAAAGCAACAACAACATCGAACACAAAGCCAACAACAACACCAACTATAACTGCAATAGCGAGCATAATAATAATAAAAGCTCACGCACATTCTCCG
>JAEIII010001690.1:0-10120 GCA_018905755.1 Drosophila ohnishii | reverse complement strand
GAAGACACACCAATACACACCAACATACACCAACACATACAAAGACTGATTACAGTGGTCGCTGTCTGTGTGAGGAAATGTATACGCACACATGCGAACAATAAAAAGAAAATAAGAGAAGATTGAAAAGATTGGAATGTGTGTTTGTTTAGTTTGTTTCTTCGCCCGTCCCGTCTGTTTGTGAGATATTAATTTCGATAGTAGCTCGATATCGATAGCTGTAGTTGCGGTATCAGGTTTATCTGATGATGTAAACAATTCACCCCCCCACTCTATATACAATATCATATACACATATGCGAAGAAAACAAAAACCCAGATGATAAACGCTGAGGTTTTCGTTTCGCGGAAATAGCCAAATAAATATTGCAATTACAAATTTCCACAGAACTTCAACAAGAAAACAAAATTAAATTGAAGTGAAAGAAGAGCAGCAGAGCGAATTGGAATGGAATGCGTGTGTGCACAAAGAAAAGTTCCAACGAAGTCGAATTAAACCAGATAATGCTAGTTTACACATAATGACATTTTTGGAGAAGATATCTTTTATTTTTAACAAATCAAAGGTCGCAAAATTGTGACAGAACTTATATTTCAAGAGGTTATACATATTTTCAATTTAATTCCATCTTTTGAGTGACATATTTTCGAGTTCAGCGACCTCAAAACAAGCTAAGAAACATGTTTCTAAAGAGTTACATTTTCTTTTTGTGTAATCTAGTGTAATGATGATGATGATGGAACGAGGATATTATGAACAAAGACCAGGGGGGAAAAGATCTAAACAAAGTCGACCGACCGCTTCTACAAAAGGAGATGCGTGTGGGCGGGTGGGAGCGTGCTGGCCAGAAGAGAGCTATAAGGAGAAGAACAAGGAGCATGCGAGAACAGGAATCAGAGCTTGGATCAAGGGGAAAAGTCAGGCCGAAAAACTAGATGAAAAACTTGGCAATGGCCAAAGATAAGCCTTAGTAGATGTAAAGAGCGAACTGAGAACGACGAGGCTTTAGAAGCAAGAATAAACACAGTCAGAAGAAAGAAGAAGGCGCTCCCTCTCTCTCTCCTTGCTCAATAGACAAGTTTCATATCCAAGCAATGTTGCCCATAAAAAGCATCAAAGATGCAACAACTGAGGTCAAAATGATAGTAGCTAAAATAGTACAACCTTCTGCTGTTCATTATTAATTTAAAAACAATTGCCTTTACAACAAGCCTGCTGGTATAAGTAGCGTCTAAAATCAAGCGACTAGACCTCGAAAAAATCTCTTACTAGCAAGAACAAGACAATTATTAAATTTAATAAATATATTTTTTAATGAAAGTGAAACAAAAACAACGTTTCTTATGATGTCTGCACATATTTCTGCATGACAATGCATAAAAACAATATTTTTATTTAAAATGACATTTTAGAAATATAGTTAAATCTAAGCATAAATTCATTTAAGGTTTTTTATGAGGAGGTAAGCGGAAAATAATCATTAAAAGAATTGAAAGATTGTCTTGATTTTGTGAATACTTTGTTCTTCCTATAGTTATAATTAGGGTTGCCTATAAAAATGACCACAACTGTCAATTCCAAATGGAACCGCAAGAGCTCGCTTGATTGATACCCTATAGTTCGTCGGAAGGCGACGGGCGGTGGGAGGCAGCAAGCTAAGGAAGAGAAGATCGCGGTGCCCAGAAGAAACCACAGAGAAGAGAAAAAAAAAACCCCCAAAAGAGAAGGACAAACAACAAGAACCCATCATGGGGCACAACAGAAGAAACACAAACAAAAGAAAAAGAAGCGAACGAAAGAAACTGCAGCATAGAAAAGTTTACAGCTTGAAAAATATTTTTATGGCCTTACATTTTGTGCTTGACTCTTAAGTGCGACAGGGCTACAGGCCACGAGAGAGTGCAAAAGAGATAGCAGGAGCACGTGCAATAAATGCAATTACCACATTCAAGCTTTAGCATCTGTCTCTAAGAGTGTGTGCTGGTGTGTGTTTGCGAGTTTATGGGTTCAAGTTGTATATTTTCTACAGACTTTTATAGACGATTCTGATAGCAAGGGTATCAAAAGTATATCGGTTATGGCCAAATCTTCAACATAATAATTAACCAAAGCTGATTGCTCTGATTGGAGTATCTCTTACATGTTTCCCAGAATTCTTATTGGACTAGTAAGGATCAACAGTTGCCACACCAAGTTAAGCAGTTTTACAGTTAAAAATCTGCAGCTGCAAGCAGTTGCAAGACCTTGCCGCTGCACACAGCTGTCACATGTTTATTGTTTATTTTTTTTAAGGGGGTATCAACTAGTCGAATTCTAGGACAGGGACTCCGAACTACTTGTTTATTTTATGCGTTCACCAAACTTGAGAAGCAAAAAACAAACAAAGCAAATGGCAAATAGCAGCTTACAGCGTTAAATCTACGAACGAAAGGAGGAGGAAGGAGGCGGGACGTGCGAGCGACATTTTCTGTATACGCGCCAAGCAGTTGGCCTGGCGCTGCTTGCATGCATGCAGGTTGTCTTTGCAGCGCTGTCTTTGCTATTGACTTTGCTTTTGCTTTTGCTATTGCTTTTGCTATTTCTGTTTCTGTTTCTGTTACTGCACTTACTGCTGTTTGTATTTTTTATTCATTTTTCTTACTGGCAGTGCGCAGTGCATTCAATACGTACGTACATATTTTTTATATATTTTTTTTTTTTCTCCATATGCATTATTTTTATGTGCGTGTGAGTCGTCGTCGTCTGTTGTCTATGATTGTCGTTGTGTGTGTGTGTGTGTGTTTGCCTCGGATCAAATTTGTTGAATTGTTTATTTAGTGCGCTATTGTTGCAGTTGTTGCTGTAGCTGTTTATTGCTGCTTTTCTGTCGTTGTTGTTGTTGTTTCTGTGTGTGCTGTTTTTTTTTCTCGTTTTTATTATATGTATTTTTCGTTATTGTTATTATCGTTAGTTGCAGCAGTTGCATTCGCTCTCATCGTTTCATTCGCTCTCCACTCTTCGCTGTGCTGCCTTTCGTGCCGTCTCTTTCGTTTTTGGTATTTGTAAATTACATAAATTGTCTTGGACTATAAATTACGGGAAGATTATTATGGATTGTTGGCAGTGCATGTGCATGTGTGCAAGCAGGCAGGCAATGTATGCGTGGGTATTGGTAGTGGTTATAAAGCAAGCAGTAGATGTAGACGGTATAACTTTGTAAGTAACTAATATCTGAAATACCCTTTCCAAAATATTTATTTTAAGGCTACCTAAAGGAAATGTAAACTGATTATAAATATATGAATGTTTATAGAGTTTCCCCTGTTGATTATTAAGAAAAATTTCAGGAAATTATAATCCAAATATCTTCTAAAATATCTAAACAATTCCTTTGAAACTAGCTTGTGTTTAAAGTTTCAATAGCCAAGTTCGTGCCATACGTTCAGGTGTTCCAATGTCTCCGATAACCTAATGGCTCGATTTCAATTTATATAGAATTTTCAACAGAAACAAGGCCATGTGGGAAATTTCAACAAAATAACGTAATGCTATATGGGGTATCTTTGTTTAAACATCTTATTACATTCTTATAAGCAAACTTTTTTATAAACATGATTGGATTTCAAAAACCAGTAACACCCTGTGGAAGGGTAAACGATCAAGCCAACAATGTTACTTCCCAGCTTATGCCTCTTCTTCTCCGGCTTTTTTTTTTTTTTTTTTTTGCTGTATATTTTATGCTTTTATAGAGATCTGCATTTAATGATACTCGAGTAGTTACATATGCATATCGCTGACTTTTTTTAAGTGTACACTGTTGTGTGTTGTGTGTGTGTGCGACCACATAAATAGGTGTGTGCCATTATTGTTGTTGCCGTTTTTATTTCAGCCTTTGTCGCTGCCATTATTATTATTGTTGTTGCTGTAGTTGCTGTCTTCTGAGTCACAGAGAAGCGAGCATGGAAATTGGAAATGGGATATGGTAATGGTAATGTTAACAAATATGTGCAGCTCACTCGTATAGTGGGTTTTTTTTTAGGTTTAGGTTTTTTCTTTAGTTTTTGTCTGTCTTTTTCTGCAAATGCCAACTAGCCAGGCAGCTTAATAAAAAAGGGAAGGGCCAAAAATAGGCAAAGGATCAGTGGAGATCGCAGAAAACAGGAATCTTGCAGCTTTGCCAAGCTGAAGAATGTACAAATAATTGGTTTATTTATGCATTTTTTGTTATTAAAAATCTAAAGTAAGGCTTGTAAAACCTATGGATTGAAAATATATAAAATAATACTTTAAACTTTTATTTCTATTATGAACATTACATCAATCCTGATTTAAAAATTAAGTTTTTAATACAATTAATTAATAATTTCCTTTTAAGCAACTAACTAGTGACTGGTATAAGGTATCACTATAAGCCGTTTTAAATAAACAGGTCTTCTTTGTAATTACTGAAAACTTTTTTAAACAGTTTCTATAACTATAAGTATAATATTTTCATACGGCTTTTGCTTGAGAGATAGTGGTTCGAGTTATAAATAATTTAAAGAAAAAGCGATATGCTTTTGAAATAATCTAAAATTGCCTTTATACGTATGCCTGTATTTTTAATAATTATCGTTCTTTATATTAGTTTTTTTTTTTCTAAATAGAAAGACAATAAATAGATAATGATAGCTTAAATGGAAGTGGAAAACTTGGAGAATGGAGAGAATGGAAAAACGATTAGGCGCAAATGCCATCGGGAGATGTGATTAATTTTTGTATACTTTCGGATCTTTTGAGAATCTGGAAATGTTGCATAACACACACAGATACACACGCAAAGATCCCAATCAGAATTGTCCAACTGTCAAAGTAACGGTTGTTGCTCCACATGTATGTGTTACTTTTTCTATTTTGTTTTTTAGTTCGATTTCAATGATCGACGATTTTGAAGTCTGAACATGCGGTGTAGAAATTTCCGCTAACAACAATAACGGCAACTATAATAACAACAATTTCACTTAATTCAATTTATGTACAATTCAAACAACACACATACAGACATAGGAAAGCACTTATAGATATAAACATACCGACGTGTGCTCGTTTTAACCTGACTTGGTTGTTTTTCTCTCTATTTTATCAAGCGGTTGATCAAATATACGAAAGAACAATAAACACACACTCGCGCACAAATATGCACATGCACGGGCAAAAGGCAAATACAACTACAACTACAATTGTACATGTATATATATTTCTTAAACATTTTCATAGGCATATATTCAAAAAGCGTAATCTTTATTCACACAACAACACATACGCAGACAGCAGGCGACGGCCAGACACCGACAGACATCATATTCCCAAGCACAAACACAAATACCACTAAACGCACTGATTTAACGTAACTATTCCTGCGCTCAAGTGAACATAGTTAATGCCAGAAACAACAACAACGAACGGCGGCTAAGAACTAGCTGGAGAGCCAGAGAGCCAGAGCCCCCCAATTGAGAGCGGCGCGCCAAGGAGCGAGCAAGCGGGATGGGGCTAGAGCTAGAGTGGAGCAAGAGAGTGAGAGAGCAGAGCCAGAGCCACAAGGCAGCAATAATAACAATAATAAATTGAAGAGTTAAACTAATAATGAAATGTGCCAGTGTATGTGCGAGTGGCATCCATCTCGCTTGCTCGCGCCCGCTCGCCTAGTATAGTTAGTAATAATAAAGTCAAGTAAAATCGTCGTCGCACATACCTTTATTTAGTCGAAATTGCTATGTATTTATCTTTCTTCTTCTTTGCTGCCGCTGTCGTCGTCAACGTCGCTGCTTTGCTATGCTTCGTTGTTGTTGCTGCCGCTGCTTATACTTTTGTTATTTGCCGTTGGTTTCGTGCATGATAGAATTATAATTATTATAATTCTATCATGGTTTCGTGTTGTTTTATTGTTGTTGTTGCTTTTATCTCTTATAAGTTTTTCACACACAAAAGAATCAAATATGGAATGTGAATGTGTAAAATTGTATTTATTAGTACTTTTTAACGTTGCCTCGTCGTTGCTTGCTTTTGTTATTGTTGTTGCCGTAGTAGTAGTTGTAGTAGGTAGAGTTGCCTTGTTTTTATTGCGAGTGTATACTGTTGTTGTTGTTGTTGTCGTGGGACAGAATGTATGTGGAATAGTAGATTATGTTATGTGCTTTTAGTGCTTATATAAAATTCTTCTCCGTTTTCTCGTTGACAAAATACCGTTGCTGCTCTGATTTGTTCTTTTATTTGATTTTCTTTGCCTTGTTGTTGTGCCTTTGCTTTTCATTGGCTTTGCTCTGCTCTGCTTTTCTTTGGCTGCACATTCCAATTGAGGAAAAAGGAAAAACCGAGCGCACTTGCAGCGGCAGAGAAAGAAGCAGGAGACAGTAAGAATAAGAACCAAAAACAAACAAACAAAAACGGGACGGGAGGCGGCAGAGGACGCGAAAGACACTAGCACACGCACGCACACAAGTCGAAATCGCAGTTATTTCAAGTCTGTCTCTCCCTCTTCCCCTCTGCAGCGGTTTGGTAGAATTAATTAATTAAGATGCGCCTATTGTTGCGATTATAGTTGCGCTTATTGTTGTCGCGGCTTGACTTTTGAAGAGCGGTTAACTACGCTACCTGCGACCTGTCGCCGCATCACACAAACTCACGTCCGTTCACGTCGATAACAAAAACAAAAATGTATCAAAAAAAATTAAATAAAAATTATCAAGATATCAATATATCGATATATCGATTGTTGCATAACTATCGCAATAGCGATATTTTTATTTGATATTTTTTGGATATTTTTTTAAATCAACATTAATTTTCCTTAAATTCTTGCTTTTTTTTTAAATATTTTTTAGTCTCACAAGAGTAAACGTTCATGAATGTTAAGCTTGGGGTCGAATTCTTATTAGAATGTTAAAATGTAAGTGAAATGGTATGAGAGACTGTTAGTTAACATGAAAATGCTCTCGATCACAGAATTTTGCTCGTTAACAGAATTTTGTCTATGGAATTCCCCAGAATGAGAGGAGTAACAGCTCGTTAACAGATTTTTGTCTATGGAATTCCCAAATTGAGAGGCGCTCTCAAAAATGGCTAGAGGTGGAGAAACACCGATATTGGCTCCGATGTCATCGAAACATCGCTAACATCGCTGTTTGCATGGATGTTATCGATGTTTTCCCACCTCTAAGGCGCGAAAAATGTCGCGCAGTCTGGCAACTCCATGAGCTTTCATTTGCAATTTAGAGTGACCAGTATTAGTAAACAAACCGCGGCCGGTCACACTGCTTAATCTTTTTTTTGTTTTTTGGACATTTGGACCTTTGTTGTGGACTTTAGTTTACTTTCCTTATCGTCGTCGCCCGGGGCCACCAGTTACGTCCACCGTCCACACCCACGCACACTATGTCGTTCCGCCCGCTGGTCGAGGGGGATTGCGGCGGCGTCAATCCGCTGATGCAGCTGGGCGGCCAGTTCACCCGCGATGTTGCCCACAAGGACGAGGGCTTTGTGCAGCGCCAATTCGAAAGGGGCGCCCGCCCGGAGGACCAACTAATCAACGAGTTCCTGGGCCAGGTCTCGGCACCGCCGCAATCCTTCCAAATGGACACACTTCTGCAGGAGATGCGGGACATAAACATCCAGGGCGGGATGCATAACCAGCAGATGCACCACCAGCAGGCTGACCAGTGGAACCAAGACTTTCAACGCGGCCTGGCGGCGGCGGCGGCGCCTCCTTTGCCCAACAAGATGATACACATGCAGGCCCAGCAGCAGGAGCTGCAGCATGCCCAGGAGTTCTTCGATGAGACACTGATACGCAGCCAGAACTTCCGTCAGCCGTACATGGCCATTACGGCGGGGCCCAGCAGCTACCAGCAGCAGCAGCAGGATCCCTTCTTTGACTCCAACATGGAGACGATTATAACGGACAATCTGCCGGCGGCTCCCAAGGGTGAATCCCTGGATGATTGGATCACTGACTACCAGCGCAGTGCCGAGCAGAAGGAGCAAACGGCGGCCAACTTCAATGAGAAATTCTGGCAGCGCCTGCAGGATGAATGGCAGAAGCTGGCCGAGGAGAATGAGCACCCGTGGCTCTCGGAATTCAATGACAACCTGGATGCCTACAAGGAGTACGAATTCGCCGAGGAGAATCCCATGGCCGAGCTGGAGAATGCCTTTGAAAAGGGCAAGGAATACCTGGCCAAGGGTGATATACCCAGTGCTGTGCTCTGCTTCGAGGTGGCCGCCAAAAAGGAGCCGGAACGGGCAGAGGTATGGCAGCTGTTGGGCACCTCGCAGGCTGAGAATGAGATGGATCCGCAGGGCATAGCGGCCCTAAAGCGGGCACATGAGCTCCAGCCGGACAACCGTCAAGTTCTAATGGCCCTGGCCGTTTGCTATACGAATGAGGGTCTCCAGAACAATGCTGTACGCATGCTATCCAGCTGGCTGGCAGTGCATCCCAAGTATCAACACCTTGTGGCCGCCCATCCAGAGCTCCAGGCGGAGGGCAGCTCCCTGGCTTCGTCTCTAATTGGACCTAGCAAGCTGCGGGATTTGCAGCAAATATATTTGGAGGCAGTGCGTCAGCATCCCGCGGAGGTGGATGCCGATGTCCAGGAGGCTCTCGGTGTCCTGTACAACCTCTCCGGGGAGTTTGACAAGGCGGTGGATTGTTACAACTCGGCCTTGCAGGTGGATCCGCAGAATGCCAAGACTTGGAATCGTTTGGGCGCCAGCTTGGCCAATGGTTCCCGTTCTGTGGAGGCAGTGGAGGCCTATCAGCATGCCCTACAGCTGCAGCCTGGTTTTATACGAGTCCGCTACAACGTGGGCGTGTGCTGCATGAACCTTAAGGCCTACAAGGAGGCAGTGGAGCATTTGCTAACCGCGCTCACTATGCAGGCGCACACGAATGCCGCCAGGGAACTCCCAGCGGCGGCCAGCACGGGACAGAATCAAATGTCGGAATCAATATGGAGCACTGTCAAGATGGTCATCTCCCTGATGGGACGCAGCGATCTGCAGGGACATGTGGCCGATCGCAATCTGGCGGCGCTCAACGAGGCCTTCAACGATTAGTCCGAAAAAATTGTTATGTATATTCTTTACCCCCCCAGGAGTTGCCGCCTGTGTTGTCCATTTTTAGCTATTGGTTCTGTGAATAAATCCCAGTTTGAGGCATTCCTTAATGTAATACCTTTATTTTTTGTACGACTACGGCATGCCCCCCAGTCGCTTGTAATCGATCTTCTCGAGCTGCACCAGTGGCTTTAATTGCTCTGCAAACACACGCATCTCCTCGCCGACATTCTCTTGACCCGTGGGCGCCACCACCGATAGCTCCACAATGTAGCTCTGCGAGATGGGCTCATTGGCCATATCCTGTTGCTTGCCGGGCACAATTTTGATTAGCTTGGACACGGTGATCTTCATGCGGCCCTTGCGGAACATGTAGCCTGTTGGATAATACAAAAAATCATTAATTTGAAATCCTTCAAAGATAAAGATAACCCTACCCTTGGCTATGTACTCAAACTCCAGACGAAAGCCCATCTCTGTGAGAAACTCCAGTATGCCATTGGTGCAGGCACAGTCCATGCAACTGCGCACTAGGGTCGGTCGTCGCTGGTCCACCTCCGGATTGCCCAGGTAGCGCATCTGGAAGGGTGCATCGCGGCCGAGGGCTCGTCGCACACGCAACAGCAGCGGCTGATTGGAGTTGGGCTGGCGCAGGCTCATGCACACCTCCAGGTCGTGGAAGGTCTCCGGTGAGGTGTCCACATTGTCGCACAGGCCTTTTAATCTGAGGGTTTGTGTTAAATTATTTATTTATTTATTAATTCATAGAATTTCGGGACTCTTTTTCCTGCTCACCTGTGCATCAAGTGCTCCACGGCCGAGTCCAGAATGGAACCCTGCAGCAAGTACTCCAGATTGGGCAGAAAGCGGTTGTTCAGCGCGTGGGAAAGGGACTCGCGGGCCGACGAAACGCTGGCCATGGCTTAAATATTATTTAAAACTAAAGTTTATAGCCGGCAGAAGAGTTTATTTTCCTTTTGTTTATGTTTGCCGTCAGTGTTGTCCGCAGAAAGCGGCGAAATACGGTCACATTGCTTGGGGGTAAAT
>JAEIII010001678.1:0-29451 GCA_018905755.1 Drosophila ohnishii | reverse complement strand
TAATTAATTATATATATAATTTATATAAGTACAATTATACACACAGCTTTACATTTGTTTAAACCTCTTAGCAGTGCTGCCCATTTGTTTTAGGGTAACATTCTATACCAGTGCTGCCCATCTGCATGAAAACGAACAAAACTCTAATTAAAATTTAATTTTTAGTGCAAAACAAATAACACACCATAAACAACACTTTAGTTTTTTAATTTTCAAGTGACACACTTTTTATTATTCACTCTCTTATATACTAAGGAAATGCTACCAGCTTAAATAAAATTTCATTTAATTTAAATACTACTAAATAAATTACAAAACACTTGACTTCACTTAGTTCCTAAACTTTCCACTGGTGCTGGGTGAGGAATTGACTGGAGAAGCTGCTCCCACCACAACTCCTCCATTGTTCAGCAGCGCCGTGAGCGTGGCATGCGAGGAGCTGAGCGTAGAACTGGCCGCCAGCTTGCTTTTCAGCGGCGTTGTGGTGCTGCCCACCACTTGACCCTGCAGACAAGGCGTGGGCGAGGCAGCCGGCAACTCCTTGAGCACCACATCCTCAGACGGCGGCGTTGCTACCTGTTGTTGCTGTTGCTGCTGGGATGAAGCTCCTTGGAGAAGAGCGTTCCTCAAATGGCTGTTGTTGGCGCTACCCGACTGGGCTTGAGGCTGTTGCTGCTGGTTGGGCAGAATGTACGAGTTGGTTATCAGGCCGCGACTCTTGATGTTTAAATCCACAAAGAACAGCCGCATCTTGTGAATCATGGCATCAGTGACGCTAAATGTCAGCATCATGGAGAGATCTATGTTGGTCTTGTTGCGATACAACTCATGGGTCTGCTGCAGGCGGCAGACCTCGTCGTAGATGAGAAACAGAAAGCGGGAGCTGCGATTCTCGGCAGGAATAATGCCACGCGTGGCCAGCCACTCCCTGTCCTCGCCATCGGGCAGATAGCGTATCAGTTCGGGATGCTTGCTAGCCAGCCGTTCCTTGCCGTCGGTGCCGAAACCAAAGGCCAGGTTGGCCTGCACATCCAGTACGAATTTGGTGCTGGTCGAGATCTGTGCAGTGTTCCAGAAGATCTGACGTCGCACAGGAGTGGGCAAAGTTCCCCCCACCAAAGGAGTGACCGTGGTGCGATGCTGTTGGTGAGGGGTCTGCTCCTGATGCTGCTGCTGGAGCGGCTGCACTGTTTGCAACTCGGGTTGTTGGAGGATTAGCTGCTGCTGATTGGCACTCGGCAACTGGTTCACTGTGGTGGCCGTACAGGGCATGGGCTTGCTGGCCACATAGATCTTGGTATTGGGACTAATCTCCTGCTTAGCTGTGCGCTTAAGGGCCAATCGCTGCTGCTCTGTGGTGGCACCGCTAACCAGACGATGCTGGCGCACAAAGTTGGTGTACTGAGCCTTGGCATTCTCCAGCAGAGCACACGAGGACATCTTTTGCAGCGTTTCCTCGTTCACCGAGTGCTGGCCAAGATTCTCCTTGATGTTGCCAAAGGCAGGCTTGAAATAGTTCTGGATTTGGAATAGCAAATGGTGGTTATGAAGAGGAAGTTGAATCTTATTAAGGATCTTGTTTCTTACATTCATGTATCGTTTGATTATCTCATTAACCTCCGCATCAAAGGATTGCTGCACACTGATCCTCAGCAGCTCCAAAGCTCTCATGGCAGACTCGGCACTGCCGCCGCTTTCCATGTTGTGTGAGCCGCCCAAGCGCTGCCGAATGCGCTGCAACATGGTCTCTGCCATGTCTGTTGTGGTTACAAATTTCTGTAGAAAAAAAAATTAACTAATTACACTTTAAAATCAAAAGAGAGAGAGAGCAGACTTACCTGAGAGGGCTCCGTCTCTGAAGACGTGGACTCGCCCAGCAGGGAAAGTGTAATAGTTTCCACGCTGCCTTCCTGTTTTTCCGGCTGCTTGCGTACGCCGGAATCCCCAGCTGGACTGGCCACTCGTGTGTCCATTGAATGTGTGGTTTGATTGGAGCAATCGGAGTCATCGGAGGAAGAGTTGGTTGCCTGCAGTTGCAGGCCTGGAGAGGAGCGCTGCTGCTGCACCTCGTTTGACGTGGTTGACGATGTGTTGTTTAGGGAACCCGCCACATCCGTGGGTATCTTCCAACTTCGCTGAATGACCATTGTTTTTCTTGTTAATATCTTAGATTTCTTTTTTTTGTTAATGAGTTATTTTAACAATTATTTAAATAATTTTGAGGCCGAAATCTGGGCTGCTTGTCCTGGGCGCTTTTCCTGGGCGCGAGCTGAGGAGGTTTTGTCCAGGGCCGCGCCGGCAGAGCGCAGGCGCAGGAAAGCCACCCCCAAAGCCGGCGCCCGTTTTTCCTTAGCAATTGGCAACAGCTGACGGCAGTTCCTGCACCTCCTCCTCGCAGTCCATGTCCAGTTCGCCGAGCTCCAAGCGCCGTTGCTGATCGAGGAGTCCTTTTAAGGCGGCATATTCATCGCTGTCTTCCGCCTCCTCCTCAGCTTGGGCCTCCATTTTCTCCTCTTCCGGGACAGTTTTCCGCTCTCTCTTCTTTTTGAGGCGAGCCTCCACTTTTTCCTTCAGCTTTCTATCAAACTCATCCATGTACTGAAGCGGCTGCGTGGCCTGGTAATCCTCTGGAGCTGTGTAACTGCCACTCACGGGCAGTCCCAGCACATCCGGCAGCATAAAAGGGAACAACCAGCACACCAAAGGCGTTGAGCCGCACACATAGCTGGCCTCCTTGTGATAGAAGAGAAAGCCATCGAGAGCTGGCTTATTTTCCTCCCAAAGCGGGTACTTTTGCAAGGTCTCCTCCACCGCAGAGGTGTCCTCAAAGTTGTGGTGATCCAGCAGGAAGAACGACTTCTCATTGTGCTCACTAAGACTGGCATAATCATTTTCATCAAAACGTGCCCTTAGCCAGTAGAAGCGGAAAGTTGCCTCGCATTCCTGCAAATCCTGCTGGCCAAAGGTGATGGCATCCAGCACATAGAAAGAATCCGTCTCCTTAACATAGATGCAGTCTAGGACAGTCTGAGATCGCTGGAGTAGCTTGTCTCCGGGCAGTGACGACCGGAAATCATCGAACTGCCAGCCGCTTTTGTAGTACGCCCTCGTCCTGCCGCCCTTGGCCACAACCAGGCACCGTGCTCCGGCTGGACATGGCACCAACTGCCAAGCGTCCAAATCCTCCGGCTTCTGGCGCAGCCACTCCGATAGCTGCGGTCGGAAGGGACAGCGCTGGTGTTGGGCATTGGCACCGCCAGCACGTTGCTTTCGATTTTGGTGTTTTTTTGGCGGCGCCTCTGAAGTCTTTGTGCTTTTCAGGATCACCGGCCTGTTCACATCCTGCTCCTGGTGGCGGCGCAGTTTCTGCTGCTCGAGGAGCTCCCTCTGGCGTTGCTTCTGCTGCTCGCCGGCATCTAGTCCTTTTTTGTACAGATCTTGGAAAGCAGAAATCATTTTGAAATACAAAAAACAAAAACTATGGGAGCTAGTGATGGGAGGTTAAAAACCGGCTAGATATGTGCACAAAGTCGATTGTTTTATATCGATAATTATGGAAATATTTAAATTATTTATTTTGGACAATTGAAACTGTATAAGAAATTTAATTAGATCTTCTAATAATATGTACAATAATTTTTGAGATATATTTTACCTTATCAAATATATTTTATTTTAATATTATTATTATTTCTTAATGTTTAACAACCAAAATTTTTGTTCACTGTATTCCGTATTTTAGGTATTTTTGGAATTTCGGGTGTACGGTCTCACTTTCTTTATTGTTGTTACTTTTTACCGGTGTTTTTACGTAAATAATATAAAATAAGCATTATTTAACTTCATAAACATAAACTAGAATATGAACAAAGCCTCTAGACTCTTTTGTCCTGCCCTGATTACACCCAAAAATGCGGTGGTCAAGCAAACGGAGCAACTGTCGCGCAGTCAAAAGGTAGGGAAGAGGCAACCCATGTCTTTCGTAACACTTTTAACTATAACTTGTGTTTATTACAGCTCCTCACCGAACTGGGTTTGGTGAAATCCGGAAGCAATGGCACCTACCAGATAATGCCTATGGCCCAGCGGTCGGTGGACAAATTAATTGGCCTGGTGCAGAGCAACATGGGCTTGGCCGGAGGCCAGAAGATCAGCCTGCCCATCCTGACGTCCACGCAACTGTGGAAGAAGACAGGTCGCCTGGAGGGCGACATATCCGAGTTCTATATGGTGCGGGATCGCAGCGGCAAGCAGTTCCTCATGAGTCCAGTGAGTGAGTGTACCTTGGATGACTTTTTATCCAATAAATAAGCCTAATTCCTGTCCTGATTAGACCCACGAGGAGGCAGTAACTGCCATGCTGGCCAGCACATCGCCCATTTCCTACCGCCAGCTGCCCCTGAGACTCTACCAGATTGGTCCCAAGTTCAGGGATGAGCTCAAGTCACGGTTTGGCCTAATGAGAGCCAAGGAGTTCCTGATGAAGGACATGTACACCTTCGATGTGAGTGAGGAAACTGCTAGAGGAACGTATGCCATAGTCAGTGCCGCCTATGATAGGTTATTCCAACAGTTGGAGGTGCCTTTTGTGAAGGGTAAGCTGTTTGAAGAACCCTTTTTTATTATTATTTATTTATTATTTGGAATTATTTTAGTGAATGCCGCCACGGGAATGATGGGTGGCAGCCTGTCCCACGAGTACCACTATGTATCACCTGTGGGCGAGGACACTCTGCTGCAGTGCAGCTCTTGTGGCTTTGCTGGGAACTCTGAAGTATTGGAATCCAGCCAGGAGGAGTCCCCAACGAACTGCCCCACCTGCAAGAGCAAAAGTTTAAGCACCGTGCGCGGCGTTGAGGTGGCGCACACCTTCCTGCTTGGCGATAAATACTCAAAACCCTTGGGTGCCACCTTCCTCAATACCTCCGGCAAGCCGCAGTCCCTAATCATGGGTTGCTATGGCATTGGCATCACCAGGATTATAGCCGCTGCTTTGGAAGTACTCTCCTCAGACCACGAACTCCGCTGGCCCAAGCTCTTGGCGCCCTACGATGTGTGTTTGATTGGCCCAAAGCAGGGCAGCAGAGAGCAGCTACCGGCGGAGGCCATAGAAAACGAATTGCTAGGGAATATAGGCGAGCTGTGTGGCCACCAGGAACTGCTGCACGACGATCGCAAGGAGATGACCATTGGAAAACGCTTGCTGGAGGCCAATCGCCTGGGACATCCCCTCACCGTAGTTGTGGGCGCCAAGGCTGTGCAATCCGAGGCACCCAAGCTAGAGGTGCACCTCAGCGAGGGCGATTCCCTAGAGCTGGACGTAAACGAGGCCCTGAAGCTAGTGGCGGAACATAGTCAACACAAAAGGGATCTCCTTCTGGGAAGATTCGAGCAATTCAAAGAAAAAGTTGGCCATCAGCTTTAGCTTTATGCAATAAAGTTAACAATAACACAAAACATTGTCACAACCACGCTTTCAGGTGCTGATTAACACGCAATCAGCGTCGAGCTGCTCCTCCTCCTTCTGCACTCCACTGCCTCCTCTCTAGTGATCCGCATAGTCGGGCTCAGGGATCTGCGGATAGATCTGCACCTGCAGCTGGGGCTTGCGTGGCGGCGGCGGCGGTTTCGTGATCATGCTGGTGTACGACCAAGGCATCTGGTTGCGCAGCTCTTCGCTCACACGGGGATTGGCCGGCGCTGGATACATCTCGCTGTAGCGATTGTTCAGTGGCGAGGTGACTGCCAGTTGCTGGACAGCCGGCGAGGGCGAACGCGGCGTTGCTGGCTCCGATGGCGGATAGTTAAGGCGATCGGGATGGGCCTCTGTAGTGCGATAGGTATTGATGTCCGGCTGCTGGGAGACCACTTCCCGCTGCTGCTGGGGCACCTGTGGCGGCAGCACCATCACCGGCGACTGCAGCGTGGTGCGATCTCCGGGTGCATATTGCCGTGAATCCTGGCGTTGCAGGTTCTGTTCCGCCGGTATAAAGATTGGCAACGGCTTGGGCCGGATCTGCTCGGGATACTGGGTCTCTGGTGGTGCCGAAGGAAGCACCACGGTCTCCACCTCAGCCATCACCACGGGTTGCGGTGCGGCAACCACCGCCGGCTGAGGTGTTGGCTGTCGTGTAGGAGCCTGACTATTGGTAACAACCTTGGCCTTGGTCTTGGCGGCATTCTGTGAAGCCATGATTCCGGACAGCGACAGGCAGAAGCTGGCACCAATGAGGTTTAGAAGCCAAATGATGGCCACGCGGGTCGTCAGGCAAAGCATCACAATGGCAGGCGTCGAGAAGTAGACACCGAATGGCTCCAATAGGCTCCAGAAATTGTTTTCGGTATCGGCCGTGCCTCCAATATAGCTTAGTGTTTCTTCCAGGGACTGTAAATGTGATAAAATATTTATTTATTATTATTATTATTAAATAAAATTCTATAACTTAAAGTGTTTTCCTGGCACCCACCATAGTATGGCTTAAGTCAATTCCATGATACACAGAGGCCACCACATCGAGGATACAGCCGGCCAGAACGGACAGGAACCAGGGCCAGTAGACAACACCGGAGATGAGCTTGGTAGTGCGATTGCACAGAGTGGCTGCAAAATAATATTTTAAATATTTGTATATTTGTATTTCCTTAAAAGAACTCACTGATTATCAAGACAGAGGTAGCTATCCATAGGCCGCTGACCACCGCATAGGTGATCATAAAGATATACTCCCGATTGGTAATTGCAAAGGACTTGTTCCAATCCATGCCCAGTTGGAAATCCTGCCCCGAAACCACCAAGGCGGGAACACCGCATTCTTCCTCTGGGGATTAAAAATTTAATAATAATACAGAATACAGATATGTTGTGGCTTGTTTTAAATCAAGAACCATCTAAGGTAGCTTTCTATAATTATTCCAGGTAAAATGGGATTGTCATTTCTTGGTTTCAGACCTATATTTAAAAATATCATAAACATTTTTTAATTGCCTTCATTTGTTTATCATTTTACGTTTACAAAGATAATGTTTATGGCTTCCTTACTCATTTTAAACAATCAAATTATTTCCTTTTTCATTCACATGATCATAATTTGTGCCTAGATTGTTTCATAAAAGCATTTCTGATCTAATCTAGTGACTTGAACTTTAAGACCAACTAATTTATATCACTTAGTAAGTGAAATTCCCTAGAATTTCGAATTAATTATAGCTTTCAAGATTAAGTTATAGACACTTTACCAACCTGCAAAATAAATCAACTCCATGGCAAACTTGAAAGGATTATCGACGAAATTGGTGGCATCATGGCAGGTGCGGAAGGTGATTCCCCAGATGGACAAGCCCAGATATACGATGCCCTGGGCCTAGACCGGAATTACGCTCGATTATTAGAAAGGAATGTTGGCTGAGTTATCTTGATGGGTGGCACTTACCAGTATCACAATTGCCATGAAGAGTATGAAGCACTTCGAGAACCCAGTGCCCATGCCCATTTTGGTGCGAGGTTTTCTTGTAGTTCCTGGGATATATAGTATATATATTTATATATTTGATTCCGATTCGCTATTCCTGGCGTTGTGCAACCTGCTGTGATCGCTGGGCCAGCCAATTGGTTACTCGATAAGACAACGCACGCTTTGGGGCTATAAATTCAATTTGAAATTACAATTCGTCAATTCGGGGAGATATCTAATCAGCCTGATTGGTTTTTCCAGGGGGATTTTGCATAGAACCGGAGTTCTATAGAACCATAGAGTTCAACTCAATCATTCCTGCCCGAGGAGCAGGTTCTTTACGATTCGGATTCGATTGGATGAATCAGCGCAGGAAATTACGCTGTCGTCACTTCAATAACGTATACGCAATGTTGGCCATAAACATCACCTTCACCGCACACACCAAATAAGCGTTATCTCACCCGTATTGGTAACTCTTTTCTACCGGATCTCAAGCGGAGGTGAAACGCATTCGCCGGCTGCCTCCTTCGAACTGAGCCTCCACATCGCATGGACTCCATATGCCCGCTCTTCTTCGACATCGAGCTCTCCGGCGATAAGATAAAGCCATAATGAAATTTTAAGGGTTACACCTGTTGTTATCAAAAAGCGCGAGCCTGGATCGCACGGTGACTATAGGCCTGAGCGGATTCCGGCGCGCAGTTTCACAATTGGCTAAGTGCAAATATCTTCCGCCGTCGTCGTCGATTTTGTAATACAAGTCGAATTGCGTACGTTATCAGCGAGAGGGCAGAGCTTTTTTGCTTTATCTTTGCCATGTTTTTATCGCCTTAAACATAGATATAAACAGAACGAGGAGTACCTGCCCCCTAGGCGGGCAAATAAATAAAAGCAAATACATTGCCAGTTAGCAGGGACTAAATTTAAACTCACAGCTGATGGCGAGAACGTCAGCATTGACCGACTTGTCAATTGTTCACAGCAAGAAATAATTGTGTTCTTTAAGGAATTTTAAGTCGTACTTACTGTTTCATTGACGGGAAAAAGACAAAAATACTTTACTTATTATCTATTTTCCTTCAAAAATAATTAATTTGTATAAAATTTTAACTGATGAGGCAATTTATGTTTACTGTTGCTGATAAAAGCTTCTACTAGCGCCTGTTAAGTTCTATTACATTTGCCGTGAGAACTTCCATTAAATTTTTTATTTTTTTTCTTTCCTCTCTCTGTGTACCGCTCACGTTGCGTATACTCGATATTGCCGGACTCATCGCAATTGTTTACCGGCCAGGCCGTTGGCTCGTGCACTGGAACTTATCATCCAGTTTGTACTTGTGAGACTACCCTTTTGAGGCATTTGATTGAGTGCCGGTGGAGGTAGAGGCAGCGGCGGATTCTTTATCGGGGATGATTCACAATACACCCAAGGAAGCACCTAACTAAATGTAGTTTACAAGCTTTGGTAATTGTTTTTGATAAACGATGTTTACTCATTGTACATTGGAGCCACTGGAAAATAAATTAAACTCACCTGGAAAATAAAAATTTGTAAACCGAAATATACTATTTTATGAGCTTATGCTTGAGGTGGAGGTGTATGGCTGGGTTATAATAAAGAAACACTGAAATACTTTAAAATAAAAGAAAGATTTTTATAAACAAGTATGCTAAGCTTTATAATATATATTTTTCACTAAAAACAATTATATCTTTAATGCTAAAATTACAGATTTTTAAATAATTATAAATTTCTGTTAACTTTTGGAATACAATCAGTTCTGTTTTATAACTTAACTTAATCTTTTATAGAAAGTTAATCACAGAAAGTGCTGCCTTTAATAACTTTAATTTAACCGTAAAGTAAAGTAAACAACTTGATGTGAAATTCGCCACAATATTCTCATCATAAATATAAACAGTTCACGCCTTTAAATTATATTGTAAAATAAACTCAATGATTTACAATCACCATTGAACTAGCCATAAAACCCAAGTAAAAATGTAATTGCTTCAGCAAATAAATCGAAAATAGGGGCTTGGGAAATACTATTATATTTAATAAGCAAATTCGGCGCCAATTCACAACGCTTTCTCAGCAATTTGCCAATCAAATTGGAAGCACTTGATTTGCAATTTGTTGACTAATCAAGCCGGCAATGGAGTGTTAATCACTGTTGGCCGAAATACATAAACAAATCGATTAAATAGTTCGCTGAATATTTTTGGCAATATTTAATCAACCCAATTGAGGCTCAAACACACACACATTGTGGAACTGATTGTACTATTTGCATATCAACGCGAGGTTTTTCCCACCGGAGATGGCGAGATTCTGGGAAGGGAAGGTCTCTCCATGCCTGAGTGAATCTCTCCCGCTGCCGGGCTGGTGTTTACCTGAGCAATTAGAGCCTCAAATTTGGCAGAATTCCCATTCTCCTCCGTGTGAATTGGAAATGCAAATAAAGATCGGATCACATGACTTTAATTGAACTTGGCGTGTCATAAATATGTGAGTTTGAGATGAGATTGGATGGGCTACAACTAGTTCAAAAGGTCGGCTTGCTTAAACGCGAGCCGAGAGGATGACGGGATCGGCCTCCACCTCGGCCACCTTCTCCTTGAGCTTCTCCTCGTCCTGCTTCAGCTTCTCAATGGGTGCCTCGGTGGTGGTGGAGGTAGAGCTCGAGCTGGAGCTGGAGCTAGTCACGATGGTCAGAACAGTGGTGGAACTTGGCTTGTCCGCCTCCGTCTGCTCCTTCTCCTGAGCTGCCTTCGTGGTGGCGCTCTCTGTGGTGGTGCTCGTAGAGCTAGAGCTTGAGCTGGCACCCGATGTGGCGGCCACCGCCTCCTCCACACTCTCCAGAGGCGCCGTCGATGTGATCGAGGTCTTGGTGATGCTTATCTTGGTCTGCTTGCCATCGCTGCTGTCGTTGTTCGAGTCCTCCTTAATGGTGGCCGAAATCAGCTTGGTGTGGTGCACCTGGAAGGTGGGAATCAGGGGCAGGGCGCCTCCATTATGCGGCTGCACGGAGACATGGTCGATGATGAGGTGAGCGGGTACACCGTCCTCGCTGCCGGGCACCTTCTTGGTGGTCTGCAACAGAATCTTGCGAGCCACGCTGTCATCTATAGAGCCATCTGTGACCGTGGTAGCTTGTGTAGACTCATCCGAACGCTTGGTCAGCGCATGGTCCTCATCCTCATCGATAGCCTGGCCGGGTTTAACTTCCTCCACCTCGCTGCCAGGGGCACTAGCCTGGTGTACACTCAGGGCTGACTGAAACAGACTGTCTTCCAGATCCCCAATCAGACCATGGAACGAGATCTGCTTCAGCTCGGCATCGGGATTGACCTGAACCTGGCGCTTGACCACATCCTGCTTTTCCAGCGGCTGGAAGCTGGAGAAGATATCACTCAAGTCGAAGGGGGCCGCCAGAGAGGAGACCGCTAGGGTCGCCAGCAACTAAAGGAAGAGGATTCAAAAATTTTAAATTAATAGAAGAAAAATTAATTTAAAATGCGTTTATTTTAATTTAGAAAATATAAATTAGTGCTGTTAAGTTGAGGATATAACTATTAACATAATTATCTGATATAAAATTATTAATAATTACTTTTACTATTATCTGTACAACAAATTAATATATAATTTTAAATATTGAATTCTTGTTGGGGTCAGGATGCAGTCAAATAAATTTTGTATATTCTCTATGATGAAATTATAACTTAAAACTCATCGCTCTACAATTTTTTCCCCTTATGGGATAGATATTTAATATATATTTCCTCTAAAAGAGCTCTACTCACGGTAGTTAGCAAGGTGTACTTCATGTTGGTATGTTCCCGTGGGTTGTGTTGCCAGCTCCAAGCTCAGATCGGAAATAAGTTTACGGCAGCATTGCCGGCGACTTTTTAAAGTTTTCTCAGCCGCCGATCGGTCGTCGCAGCTCAAAAGTTGTGGCTAAGGCTAAGCTTTATTATAACGTTCAGTTAGCACTTTTTAGTCGCTTGGTTTTCCGAACTTGTTTTGGTGCCTGCGCGTGCTACTCCTCCGATGATGTTTGGTAGCAAACCTATTCTATATATATTATTTTTCTCCTCCGGGTTCTTTGTTTGTTTGCCGGATAACTAAAGTTCCGACACTGAGGGAAAAAGCTCTAGAAAATTCTGAATAAATCACAAAATTCGTGAGCTTTTTTCCTAGAACTACAAATGATTTTATATGCAGATTTTAACTCTAAGTTGGAGTTAGTAAAAAGGTTTTAAAATATTTAAATTTAATATGGAAAATTATTTAAATAAATGGTGGTAAATAAAACATCTTTTTATATAAGAAAACTTTAATACATATTTAAAAAAAAACCTTTTTAAAAATAGTATAATTAAAAAAAAAACCAACAAGTCTTTTTCCACTATTCTTTGCTTAATAATTAATATTTTGAACCTTCGCTTCGCTGGCTTATATCAAATTTAATTAGATCAAAATTTTAAATATATTCCAAGGATTTACAAATTTAATAAAGCGTAAAGTGTGTGTGTGGCTATGTGACCCAGGAGTTTTTCAAGACACAACTGAAAGCGCCGCGGCGCTGTTATAGCCCAAGTTGATTGTCTTAATTGTGCAAATTAACATATATTTACTAAAATAAACGCCGAAAATCAATTCCACGAAACCGATCAAAATAAAAACAATATTTTTTGGAGACTTTGAAAGGCCAAAACAATATTCATGAAATAAATAAAAACATACGATACGAGTATTCTCCATCCGCTAAACACATGCTTTTCACCAGAAACCGCAACCGCAAATTAGATATTATTTAAACTTGACAATTTATGAGATACTTCTGCATCTTTGGACAGTCCGAAGGCAACTGCACTTTGGCGGCAATTGCAATTACTAAAGCTCTTTAACACTTCATAATTAGAGCATTCATTCCGACCCATGAGATCACCGAGTTGATGTGCAAATTAATTTTGAAAATTTTCCGCTGAGACAAAAGGTCCATGCTCATATCATCGGGGTGAAAACTTGATGAAGAAACGTGCCTGGAAATCGCGATTTACCTCCAACCGCAAAACGTTTACTGCGGGATCATCAATCCGTCGGAGAAAGATTGAGGCCCAAAAACCCAATCCCGACGGCAGTCATGAATGAAAGTCAAGATCAGGCTGGTTATGCCAGAGATCGGGCGGCTTGAGGCGGTTAACTCCAGTGAAGAATAACTCGTATATATCCGAGAGTTTGTGCTATAAAAAAATTTAAAGTTTTTAATTTGATTACAGTTTTTTATGAGGCATTTTGACGGCGGGGGATGTGCGCAATATCTTCGAATATCAGGGCACTAATTCTAGCTGTGAGTCAGCGAAATTTTTTGAATTTTAACTTCTGGGTAGAGAGATATTTAAACAGATCTCACTGGTAATATTTAACAAGGATAATACTTCAGCTTCAGTAGCTTATAGTTTCTTATTCAAAAGTTAATCTAGAATCCTCTCAATAAACTCTCAATAAATTTCCCTGATAATTAATTCTGATAACACACTGGGCGTATGCGCAATGCCAAAAGCTAAAGAATTATATGCAAAAAAAAATCAAGGAAGCTTTACTTGTGAATATGATAACTCTGTGCTTTGAAATTTAGCATCGTTGTCTACGTCAACCGGGGCGTATGCGTAATGTTATTACCCGCAGACGGGCGCGTGTCCAGCCCACATGCAATCCCGTCGAGTGCGTCATCGGGAGGTGCAATGTTTATGGACTTATTTTTGGGCCCAGGCTGTTTTGGCACCAATTTGAGATTTGCGTAGTCAGCCCTTGCCAATGACCAATGGTTATCCGACTCGGGACAGTCCCTGGGACACGTTCCGAAACGAGCACAATTAATTAGAGTCTGAAAACAATATCGCAGCAGCTTCGCGTCCCTCCGTCACTCCCCGCTCCTGCTTCATCCCCAGCCAGTTCGAAACGGAAGCCAAGTCCGGGCGTCGGTGCCTAGAAACTACGAGTTGCCGGGAGATGCGAGACTTCAGAGCCCCGCCGGAGCAGCAGAGTGGCAAACCTGTCGGGCAATTAACAGTTGTCGATAATTACGCGGAATCGCGCCTCGCAAAGCCTCCCGGTCCGAAGCTCATCCGCCGATGCTGCCGCTCCGTTTTGCTATAAAAGCGCTCCGATCTGCACTAATTAACTTTAAACGCGCGAAAGTCAGGCAAGGCACCGGAGCCACTATCCACCCAGAGCCACAGCCACAGCCAGAAGCACCGAGCTTAGAGCATCGAGCTACACAGGCAACAGCAGGCCGTTGTTCTTTTTCACCCAGACAAGATGCAGGTCCACCAGGCTGTGTTTGGAGCCGCTGTGCTCGGCATGCTGCTGGCCATTGGCTGCTCCCTGCCCGTTTTAGACGTTAGCTCGGGGATCGACAACCAGACGATCGAGGAACTGCGAGCCAGCGTCAATGATAGCCCAAAGAATCTGTAAGTAATGATTGGGAAACATATTCTAGATTGATATACAAATATTTAAGCTTGGCTTAGACTATAGTATTTTTCTTGGGATATATTTTTAAATTATATATTTGTTTAGTTTTGTATTATACTAAAGTCATAAATAATATAGAGAATACGAAGTGAAAGCAGTTTATAAACAAATTAATTTGCACATTTCTGAACTTATTTTATTTTTATTTTTTTATAACTCAAAGGTGTCAATTTTCTGTCTAAAAAAAATGCAGAAAATAGAATATATAATTTATAATTTCGTAAGAATATGAAAAGATATTCTCAAAATTTCTACTTCAACTGGAAAAATATAACAAATTAAGTAGAAAAATTCAAATAAATTAAGAAACACAATCTTAACCCTCACATTTCTCCCTTTTAGGTACGTGGTCAAGGCGGTGGTCTATGAGATCGGCATCCTTACGGAAGTGGGCGAGAATGACACTAGTTTCGAGAGCCAGGAGCGCGTCGACCTCACCTTCTACGACACGCACAGCAACAAGAGTCACATTGACCTGGGCAACATTCCGCTGCCCATCCAGACGAATGTCACCGGCCAGGTGCTTACTGGCATTGCGCCTGTAAACCTTGGAGCTTTCAGTAGCCCCCAGGAGCTGCTGGAGACACTTCCGCTGACCGGAAGCATTGTGAACATTACCCACAGCGACACGGCCTTCTACCAGCTGAGCAAGTCCAATACCAGTGCCGCCGACAAACCACAGATTCTCGACCAGGACGCATTGGCCAAGCTGACGCATGCGGCCCAGTTGTTCCCGCCCTCGTCGCATATCGGCCAGGCGCTGCCCGTCAACCCGCCCACAGACAATGAGGTGGCCCAGGCCGAGTCCGAGGATTAGGTCGGTCGCTCCCCGTTCGTGAATCTTCTCATCCACAAAAGCTAAAAACGTGATGCAGTGCGTTGCTCTCCCATACAAACCTATGTTACATATGCCCTAGATCTACTTAGTTTTAATGGCTTCACACACACTTAAGAGTACCTACAGTGCTAGACAAGACTGGACGAGGACAAGAGATCACCTTGGTCACATCTCTCCCACCATCACAAGGTTGGAATTTCACTTTTTCTATTTCGTAGAGTAAAAATAAATTTCGCATTAGTGCTAGGTAAATGAGCTGGCATTCGTTCTTCTTTCTGTCTGTCGGTCGGTTCAACTGGTGTTATCTGGTCATCGGGGTAGTGCGAGGTGGTTACCATCATGTGACTGCTAAAAGCATTCCCTGAGCAGCACTTCTCACCTCTGACGTCGGCGGATGGGAGTTGTGAGTTTTTCCAGAAATCAAGAGATCACAAAACACGACATTTTGCTTTTATAATATTAACTAGGTTTTTAATTTTTCTCATTTTTCACTTTTGTTTGTGTGTGTGGTTTTGCTTTATAACTGTAGTACATGGGGGTTGTTCTTAATTGCTAATAGATGATATATACTTTAATATTAATCGATAATGTGTAATAATATAAATATAGGGGTAAACTTGTACACAAAAATTAAAATGTCGAACGTCTATGTCGTCTCTCAGATCAGTGTCCATCCAGTTTGCACTTAACTATCTCATCTCGATTAATCTCTACAAGATTCTGGAGGCGAGAGCGCCAAGCACGCCGTTTCAAAATGTATATACACATACTGCAACACACATTTGCTGGATACACTCGTACGTTAGTTTCTGTTTTTGTCGTATAAATAGTTTTAGTTTTTAACTAATTTACATAGTCATCATGCAGACGATGCGCGGCTCTCTGGCGGCTTCCTTCAAATTAATGCATTTAAATATAGCTTTTAAATATATATGTATATAATATGTTGTGTGTATGTGGTAGTATATTTTAGTAGTAGCTACAACTTCAACTTATGTGCACACTCCACTCCGGTATGTAACTAAAATCCGTAACTAGTATATCTCCTTCTCTATTATCCGTATTCTGTTTAGTATTATGTTTTATCGTGTATCCTGTAGCTGGTGTGTTAGTGATTAAACCGCAAGTCGGGGGATTATTCCCAAACTGCTCCTCCTACTCCGGTTCTCGGTTGCTCTTTTTACAATTCGACTTAGTGAAGTAAAATGGACGCGACCTTGGGCGCGGCAAGGTCACAGCTCGGCTTACAAACGAAAATAAAAGTTAAAGCGCGCGCTCGCTGTCAATGCTGCAAACTTTTTGCGAGATTAGGTTTTTGGTTGATGGATTCCAACAAGCACGCTTCTTTAATCTGTGGAGAGAAAATAAAAAATTAGATTAGAATTTTCCTGGAAAAGGTTGAGATTTTTTGTGTTAGGGATAAATTTATCTTATCAATCTATTTTCTATCTTTAAGAATTTTGTTTTAAAAATACATATAATTAATAACACCAATAATATTATGGATTTTATAAGAGACACATTTTCTACATTAACCCAATGAATTGCAATTGATTTTTACAACATATTTTATGGATATAATTATTAGAATAAATTAAAGTTTGCTTTATAAAATCCACTATTTCTTTCTTTAAACCACTAAAATTTTAATCAGCAAGTCTACTTCAGCTCTTGCTATGATTATAATCCTTTTACACATTTGCAACTCATTTGAAAACAAACTCGACTCAAATTTTAATATCTTAAAAAACCTCCACAAGCAACCTAAAACAAAAATCCTCGCACAAATCACGTACCTATGACATGACTCTCCATATTTGTGATGCGTGGCTTCGATGCGGGTTGCGGTATGATCGTGATCTCATCGTTGATCTTTAGCGGCTTCAGCAGCGAGTCATTGGCCGCTCCCAACGAACTGCGCGACGACATCCCAGCTCCGGAACCCGAGCCGCTTGACGATTGCGCACTGTTCTTCTTGCTGTCCATTGCCTTCCGTGCCACCGTACTGTGGGCCGTATACACGTGCGTCTCAAACTGTTTGTACATGCCAAAGGTGGCCGTGCAGACGGTACATTTATAGGACAGGTGAGCGGGCTTCAGGGTCATGTGGTGATCGCGCGAAACATGATTCAGTAGCTTCCATTGGTACATCTGCAACAAATTTTGAATTAGATATATATTAGCTTCCGAGAAGATCAAGCTCGCTACTCACCCTTCCACACACTGGACACCGGCCGGCATCCTTGCCCTTGTTGGCCGCCTCCTGCATGGAGCTTGTGACCAAGCCATGTGAACCCAACAAGTGACGCTCCAAGCCCTGATCCGTAAAGAACCGGAATTGACACTTTTGACAGTTCAATGGCGGCCTGTTGTAGATCATCTTGGGATGTATCTGTGTTCGGGAAAAGAGATTCGTTTAGTAAGGGAAATTTTAGAGGAAAGGAAACTCTGCTGTACCTTCACTTTGTGCATCCATTGCATATGATTGCGCAGCTGCTCTAGATCCTTGATGTAACCATCGCAGATCTCGCAGATAACAAACTGCGCCTTGTTGTTCCCGCTGGGACTCTGGCCGGGCTTCATCCCTGCCGCTGCCGGTGGCACCTTGCTGGATGACGCTCCGCCCGCTCCCGCGGCTCCTACCGAGCTCTGTCGAGGTAATGGCGTTATCGAGATGCTGGGCTGACCGGCCATCGGTTTCTTGGATGCCTGCTGAAAGGACGTAATAGATGGGGGATTAACATCTTGTATCAGAATACTGGCAAGAAGTTGGTTTACCTGGACAAGTTGTCCGGCTGCCAGCTGGTAACTGTTGGGCAAAGCAAGACCCGCATTGATGGAATTGCCGGCACCACGCACCGGCGCTGGATTCCTTACCATGTTCTGCTTCGGTGGCTGCGGTGCTCGCTGGCGCATTTTGGCAGCGTTTTGGGCAGCCAAAGCGGCTGCCTGCAGATTTCGCGCCTGGGCCGCCGCTTGCTGTTGTTGGATATTGGCCAGAGCGGCCTTTTGCGCCGCCGCCTGGGCAGCCATGGCCTGAACAAGTAAAAGAGGATTAGGATTAGAGATCTAGAGGGGATTTAACACCCTTACCTGATAGGCGGTGGCGGTGCCAACGAGACCGTGACGCGGCTTGATGCGCGGTATCTTGGCCGGTGCCTCCCAATCGTTGGGCGGCGCCAAGTTCAGTTCCGGCCGGAACTTCTTGGCACAAACCGGCTGATGGCGCGCCAGCTTTGCCTTGCCATTGTCTTCAAAACCGCAGTTGGGACATTGATGGTAGGGCAGGGGCTTTATCAGGCGCGCCTTGATATTGTGCACCGCCTCCATATGGTAAACAATCTCCGTGGCATTTCGGATCTCGAACGTGCAAAAATTGCACTTGTAGAGAACACCGTTCATGTGCGGCGTTTCGTAGTGATTGGCCATCGCCATGGCAGACTCCGACTTGAAGTTGCAGAACTCGCAGCGCTTCATCCGGAACTTGAAGGGTGCGTTTTTCGTCTTGGAAGCCTGCAGATTTCCCGATAGCGCATTGATGGCCATCTCGAACTCCTTGGATCCCACCTGAGCCTTGCGCATCTTGCGCTTCTGTAACCGCAACAGATCCGCCTGCACGTACTCCTGGACGAGGCCCACACCGATATCCATAAAGAACTTGCCCAGCGGACTCTCAAAGTAGTTTTCCTGCCCGGGCTTACTGCCCGCCGTAGTGCTTGTAACTCCTCCAGTGGCCGCCAGAGCGGCGGCTGGCTTGATGGCTCCCTTGAGCGCCGTCAGATCGTCGTTGGCCTCCTTTATCAACACCTTGGTGCGCACGCCCGACTCGGAATCGTCGTCATCATCGTCATCGTCATCATCATCCGATTGCTCTGACCACGACTCGTCATCGCCGCGCTTTTTTTTCTTCTTGCTACCGCCGCCGCCTGCTGCGCCGCCCTGTTCCGCCGGCTTGTCCTCCTTATTCTGCTCGGTCATCATGTCGAACTCATCACCCTTGTCCGCCTCAGCCAAATCCTCGGCGGAGAGCGCATACTTAGTCTCGATGGCCTTGACCACCTCGCAGATATTCTCGTGCGGCGGCTTTTCGTAAATGTAGGGCACAATGAAGGAGGGCGCCTCCAGGACGAACATGTCGTCGGTGAGGCCGGGCAGCAGGTTGGCATTGTTCGTCATGCTGGGCAGTCCCGTTAGCGATAGCGTTGGCGGATTCAGCTGCTGCTGCACAGGACTGGCGTTCATGGTAGACATGGGAACCAGCTTGGGCGGCACAATTCCAAGATTGGTGGCCGCTCCCGTCACGGCATTTGTGATGGTAACCGGATAAACAGAATCTCGGGGACCTCCACCTCCTCCGGTCACCACCGGACTTCCATCGTGCTGCATTAGGGAGCGGGCATCCTTGATGGTCAGCTGCCCTAGGCCCGAGGGCGTCGAGCTGCGCTGCCTCTTGTGGCTGGGCTGCAGCTGCAGCTCGTCCAGTTCGTTTTTACGCTTGCCTATGCTGGGAGAAATACTTGGCGGTGTGTCGTCCTCGATCACGACGCAGTCATCGTCGTCGTCATCGTCTTCTGGAGGCGGGGGTGTGGCCTTGACGACTGCTGCTGCCGCTGCTGCTGCCACCACGGGCGATAGCTTCTTTGCAGGCACCACCGGAGCCTGCTGTGGCAGCGGGGCAGATGTCTCCGGTTCAGAATCTGAGGCTATAAGCACAGCATCGTCAGAGGACTCATTGCCGCTGTTATTGTTGTGGTTGATAGTGGCCGGGGGCTTGGCCGCCTTCTCTAAGGCCTTGACCGGCACCTTATGGGCCGTGAGATCCTCCATTTCCTCATCACTATCTTCGTCTAAGTTAACTACTCCGCTAACTTCCGACGCACTGGCCTGACCGTTCTCCTTCTGCTTGGCAAAGCCATTGGATTTTTTCGCCGACAGATCCAGTTCCTCCTCTTCATCGTCCTGCAGGGCGTCCTCTTCGCTCTCGTCCTCCTCTAGACTTGCTTTTTTACTGCTCAGCAGATTTACCTCCTCAACAGCGGCCGCCGCTCCCAGCGGATCCTCGGCCTCGCAACTATTCTCAGCCGTGCTGCCTATTTTCTCCGCCTCATCTTCATCCTCGGCATCGGGCTCATGATCGCCATTCGTGGTGGCCTCCTCCTCTACCTCCTCTACTTCCTCCTCCAACTCATCTTCGTTGAGCTTGGGCTCTTTGGAGCTGGTGCTGGTTATCTGTGAGTCTTCGCCATCCAAGTCCTCCTCGTCATCCTCTTCTGTTAGCTCTTCGGGCGCCGGAGCCTTAGGCAAGGCCTCTGTAACGTCTGTAACGTCGTCTTCTTTGGTGGCGGCAACGCCGGGGATCTCGATATTTTCTTCCGGCTTCTCCTCGTTGCCCTCCAGTTCCTCTTCAGCAGCTTTCAGCTTCTCTGGCTGCTCCTCCCTCTCCACCAACTCCACCTCCTTTTCAGCTGGCTGCGGGGATTCGGTTTGAGACTGTGGCTCTGGCTGTGGCGAGTTTGATGCGCTGGCAAGCTTCGTTGTGGGCTCGGCCACGCCCTCCGGCAAAGCGACATCGACTTCAGTCATTTGCAATCCGTGTCCGTCGTTCTGAGTACCGTGGAATGTGGCCAAGTCGGTGTATCTTCCAGTTGTTTATGTTTCTGCAAGGGAATTAAGATAGATATAGTTTGTTACTAAAGGGATCTTGGCGAGAATTCTGTCAAATTATAACGGGGGCTTCTTTAGACCAACCGGAAAAATTGGCACGTTAAAGAAAACTAAAGTAGCAAAGAGCAACGAATGAGCAGCACAAAGCGCAACGTGTAAAGAGTGAAAATATACAAAAAAAAAAAAGAGCTAAGACTGCAGAACGGAACAGTGGAAGGAGGGAAGGGAGAAGCGGGGAAGGCTAAATGCGAGGCGAAGGCAAAAGCGAAAATAAAAACTAAACAATCACCGAAAAAATTTGCAAAAATCTAGGTGAATTAAGAACCACTCTTATTCTGGCTTCGAAAATATTACAACAAAAAATATATAATAAAATAAAAGGCGGTAGGGAGGGAAGTAATAAGAGGAAGAAACCGGAGAAGAGGAAGAGTGCTAAGAGACGATGGAGAAGAGGAAGCAACGGAGACAGAGGGAAAAAAGTAAAAGATAGCTGGAGAGCAGGGCGCAGGGAGCGCGGGGAGTTCAAAGAATGGATTGATACAAAATGGCTGCCATATTGGATTAAAACTAAAATACAATTTAATATGTAATGAATGTCTGTATGTAAATATGTAAATAAGCCACTACACTGGCAGAAAAATAGTCAGCGAGCATAAAATGGCATTCAGGAGTTACAATGTTTTTGCATACAAATATATATTATGTATGTAATATATACTTGCGGCATAAACAAACATAGCAACATACATATATACATATGTATATATATATATACATATATATATATATACAACAAAGTATGTTTTTTATAGGTATGTAAATATGTACGTATGTATGTATGTACGAACGAACAGTTACCGAACAAAACGATTGACATACATACAGACATACATATATACCACAGCGAAGGCACACACACACAAACACAAAAACACACCGCTTGCACATACATACATACATATAAATATATATATACAATCTATATATACAACGCGGTTGGCGAGGAAGAGGGTGGTCGGGGGGCGGGACGGTATGGGACGGATGACGACGACGTTTGGCTTTAGCTTTTAGTTATTGTTGTTGTTGTGGCACGGTGGAGTACTTTTTGTTGTTGTTGTATTGTTTTTGTACGTTTTTGGTACAGGAGCGTGTTTTTGCGCTAGTGTTTTGTCTGTGTGCGGCGCTTATGTTTGTGTGTGTACGTTTTTCTGCTTCTATGCTGGCTTGGATCTCCTCATTACATATATATTTAATAGGTTTTTATTATAGGTTTATTGTTATATTCCAATCAAACTTTTCCAAACATTTTCGATTTTATGATTTTCGGCCTTCTGTTTTTGCCGCCGCCACTTACATTTACATTTTCCCCTTCGAACACTCGGGCAGGTTGTTGTTTTGCTTGGCTTCTCTTTTGCACTGTCCTTCGATCACAGTAAACAAAACACGAAAACAACAAATACAGGATCGTTTTTGCACAAAAACCAGAGGAAATCCCAAATTTTTCGTGGGGTTGTTGGCTTGCGGGGAAAAAATAAGAGTGGAAAGAACGCCGAAAGAGACGAGCGAACGAACGGCGGACAAGGCAAAAACTGGAAATGTGTGAGGCGGAAAAAGCAAAAACAGAGTTGCAACGAACAGCCGGGGCGCGCGCATGGTTGCATGGCCGACCTATCGGTCTATCGGACATCGATAGGTCGCTGGCAACCAGCGGCAGCAAGTGCCATGAATTGCCAATTATCTTTACATCTAAAATTATAGATTCATGTTTAATTATATTAACAGCTGAAGCCGCTACTTTAGCCGGCTAAGCAGAGAGCAGTGGGCTGGCAGCCGCTCTCTAAAATAGCGAATCGCCGTGGAAAGAGCATGGCGCGTGCATGAGTTGTGGTTGTGTGTGCGTCGGTGTGCATGCGCGCTTGTGTGTGTGTGCATGGGCCATGTGAATGGGAGACGGAATGGCGTGGAATGGGAGGGAAAACAACATTTGACAATTGTACGCGCGCCACGAAGGAAATGAACAAAACAAAACTGAAACGGCATTGCTTGTCGCCGGTTTACTTGATGGATTTATGCGTTTTCGCATGTGCAGAAATTCAAACGAAAGCGCGCGAAAGGCGGTTAATGAAATGTGTTTGGGGCAAATATAATTGCAGCTCCAATATTCTAGCCCCCCATCCCGCACACGCACACACACATATACTAGAGCGTCTTAAACTGTATACTTTTGCTGATGCTTCTTCTTCCTCCAACTTATTTCAGATTACGCTGCTTCTCTTTCGCACCCATGGCCAAAGGCATATACAATCGTACATACCTACCTATATGTATACATACAACTAAATATGTATGTATGTAGCGTATGTACGACTGTATGTGTGTTGGTGTTTGTGTGCGATTTGGACTATATGCAAGTACAAAATTTGAAAGTAACCCGCTTCTGGCGCATTTTCATTTTCCATCCACATCTAAAATCATCTCATCTCACCCCCGTGATCATCAACTGGCATAGTGCGATGCATAGGTTATGGGTTAAGGTTTACAGATACAACAGTCCAAAGCCCACCGTTAAAGACGGAAAACTATAGCCGCACTTTTATGTTATACATACACGTGACCTTTTCCGATTTAGAAGTAAATTACACAAGTTCATATTTTACATTAAATAAAAAATAAAGATATTTGAATAAAACTGGACTTTTTTATATAAAAAAAAATTAAATTAAAAATAAACTAAAAAAAAATACATACATACGTATATTTTAAGCAGAAAATTAAACTAAAAAGTAAAAATTATGTTTGATTTTGCATTGATCTTTTGTTTAACCTTTGGCTTGAAAGCAGCCATTTGTTAAAATGACATTCTAAATATAATTTTTTTTTAACAATCAGAACTATAAGATTCCGATTTAGAAAAGATTTTAGATCCCTATTTATATTTAAATTGTAAAAATAAGCTATCAACATTTAAATATAATTTCTAGCTTTTATCTGTAAATACTTAACTCGGTCTAAACTGCAGTATCTATATACTCTACACAAATTTAACTGCTTATTGAAGATCAATTAATATTAACAATTCAAGTTTGTCAATATTTAAGTTTGTATTCATAGCTTTTTATGCTTATAAAAAAGTTTGCATTTATGGACATATTTAAAACTATTGAAAAATTTGCTAAGATCATAATGAATATTATAAGAATGGTAATGTTTTGTGACCCTACGATTTATGGACCTTCGTCAACATTAAAAAGTTTAAGTTATTTTAACTCATATATTTCACCGGCTATTTGGATAAACAATTGCACAATTCAAGCTAGCGAATGAGTCACTAAAACATTGGTGACTCAAAGTTATAAGATAGAAATGATTTCATCTAAATATTACAAAATGAAAACTGAATTTATGGGATTTATTGGATCCAAATTATTAATGAGGGCTTGTCAGTACTTTAGTATCGATAGATACTATAATCTTATCTTTCACGTTAACTTCTCAATAGGAATTTAAAAGTTAAATCTTAAGATCAAGCTTCGTGGCGTGATGGAGTTCAGAAAACTTCAAAACATTCGAAAAGCAATCCTTACATTTTTTAAAACCTAATTCTTGAATAGCATAATGGCTGCCTTAATCAGATATCGCTTCCAATATATGTACATACATATAAAAACTCGATTTTTAGCCTACATAACCCACATGGCAACACAATATAGAAGCCCCGAATCTGGGCTAGCAACCGTTAACAGTTTCTGGTTTGAGTGTTTCTCACCTTAATCATTCGCTGAGGGTTTGACTTGGCAAGTTGGAATCTGAAGCCGGATAACTAGCTCCAATCTCTAATCCTCTCCTGCCTCGTCCTCTTCGTCCTCGTTGAAGGAGAGCTTACTGGTTGCAGCGGCGGACTTTGACTTTTTGCTCTTGGATTTCGTCCCGGTATTCTCAGATTTATTACCGGACTTTTTGCTGGTTCCGGATTCGGATTTAGCGGCCTCGACGTTGGGCTGCTTGACACGCTGCTTAAAGACAATCGGTTGATTCAGATCCGCACGCTTCTCGGCAAGTTCTAAAAATATGCGAGCACAGGGCTTGTTATTTCATTTATTTTCAGTTTTGTATATATTTTTTTTAAAACTAGCAAATTGGTGAACTGTCAAAATAAATATTTGAGAAAACATATATCTATTCTACAACTTATTGGATTTTATGCAGGTCCCAAAATATATCGTAGCTTTAAGGAATAATAATTCTATTAGAAAAGTCTCAAACTAAAATATGGCCATAAAAGTTATCAGAATTAAAAAAATTAAAATTAATTAAACTTAATATGTTCATTTTTACATACTGAATGATATTTTCAAATACCGAAGTTGTTTGTTTTTTAAAGATATTTTCCAAGTTTTAAATTGTATTACAAAAGAAGTAGAACTTAAAGGACCTGATGCTTCGAATTCTCTAATTTTGATCAGAAAATGTATCTGGATTTTCAGAAATTGCACCATGGCAAAGGGTGCAATCGGAAAATCGGAAGACAGCACCGCCCACTTACACCTTCCTTGGACCCTCGCCTCCCGCTTCTTCTTCTTTCGTTCACAAGATGTTTTTCTCGGCCCTGGCCAATCCATTGCCCCCGCTCCTCCCCCTCCTGCTTCTGCTGCTCCACCTACTAATTCGCAACCCGCCCCCGCAGTGCTCCTCCTTCGCCGCCACCTCACCTCCTGACCCCTTCTTCCTCTTCCTCCTCCGCCGACGCCACCACCACGTCGTCAAGCCACTTTGGCTTTTTCTCTTTGCTCGCCTGCTTCGTTCATCATTGTCTCTTCGCTTTGGCCGCCTCCTTCATCCGTTCGTTCTTGCACACGTTTTCACCCGATTTTCTGCGCTGTTCGAAGCGGGGGAGCGGTGGCGGGCAACGGGAAGAGCAGAAAGAGGAAGCACAAGCAGCAGCAGAAGAAGAGCGGCGAAGGGGAGACGGGGACAAAGCGAGCGGCGGCAGCTGCTGTTGTTAACTTCTTTGCCGGCTGCTTTATCGCTCTGCCCGCTTTGCCTACGATTTTCATCACATGCTATGCTTTGGCGGAGCAGCGGAGCCCCCAATGAAAATGTCAGTGTGTATGCCTCATCGCCGCCGTCTGTGTGTGAGCTGGCCTAGCTGTGTGAGTGTGTGTAAGGGGTGCTCCGCTGGGCAAAAAGAGGGATTCTTCAGGGCAGGAGTGTGGTCTGGATTGCCATGGCAACACAGGGCAACCGCCGCCCTTGGGGCAGTTGTAAAATGCAAGTTCTTTGCAGGAAGCACTCCGAAAAGTATAGTTTTTTTTTCTAAACAAAGGATAGAAAGGGAATATTTCATATTCCAATGAGGTTTTTCACACATTTGCACTTTTTTAAACTTTTGAATCTCTTAAAAACTTCTTATAATATCTTCAAGGAGATTATGATAAAGTTGAATCAAAACTTCCTTGTTATTAACTTTTATCTGGTTTTTGCTTCCTAAAGATTGGGATCCCTCATACTCCTCTCTTTCACCCTCTATCACCCTTCAAAAATCAAAACTCCAAAAACGCCTACACTTTATCCAAAAAGTCAGAATAAGCACTTTAAATTTACACAACCAAAAAAACACCTACACTTTATAATCCAAATTCCGGATCTTTTGTACTATCTTTGTTGTATTCCGATTTCGATATTTGCTTAAATTTCCACCTTTTTTTTTTCAATTGCAAAAATTCACAAACACACGCGCGCTGCCACAGACACACGGATTACATACAAACAAATAGCTTCTAATATATATACGTATATAATATAATATATATGTATATATGTATGTAACCGAGGGCAGAAGAGGCGTGGAAGCGACCGCTCGATTCTGACTGAAAAGTTAAACTGAAAGACAAACTACACAACATCCTACCTACGCACACACGTGCACAGCTGTCCGGGTGTGGGTCTCTATGTATGTGTAAGCGTGTAAGTATGTATTATATAGGTACGATATATATATGTTAATGTGTTTGCACCTTTGGCGGCCAACTGCTTCTCCAGCTGGGCTTCTTCGGCGGATAGATCTCCGGGCTTAAGAACCACCACCTGCGGCTGTTCGTCCTCGCGTTCCGGTCGCAGTTCGTCCTCACCGGAGTCGTAATCCTCCCGATCAGGTTCCGCTTCCAATCGCTGGCGCTGTGTAGGTTATGATTGGAAATTTCCATTTGGAGTTAGCATTACAGGTCCACGGTTTTCGCGGGCCACACAAGAACGCACCTTGGTGTCGACGGTTGGTCCCTCTTTGTAGCCAATTTCCGCCTTCAGCTTGGCCAGGAAGCTGGGTTCCTGCGGTTTCACGTAGGTTATGTTATTGCCGCGCTTGGACATAGCAAATAAGACGTCAACAAATCCTAAACATGTTTAAAATCGCGGATTTAGCGGAAGCTGCCGGCTGATCGGAAATATTTTGCAAAATTATTCAGGTTAGTGGTGGTAGTAACAGCCATATGACGGCGACTTATCGATAGTCGTGCATATCGTCTGCCAGAGGGCGCCAGTAAAGCCAATGAAAATTCTTTTAATTATTTACGTTTTTTAAAGGCAAAGAATTAATGGAGTGTTACGAATATTATTAACCGTTGACGTTATATATAATAATAATTATAATATTATTTCTAATATTAAATAAAATATTTAATTATATCGATGTTTTCTTTAAATTTATTTAATGTTTTTGAAGAAGTTTACTTTGTTTATATTGTAAATGTGATTAATATATATTTTATTTTCAATACAATAAAAAAAATAGTGCACTAAGTCGAAAATAAACAATTGAAATAATCGATTTTCCGTAAAGTTATCGGAAATCAGCTGAAGAAAAGTGCTGCCAATTGAAAATTTAAAAATATTACTGGCAGCATTGTTTTCAAAGAGCGGTTACTTTTCTATTTTCTCTGATTTTTTTTTATTATTAAAACAGGTTAATTTGTCAAGCAAAGCAATAAATAATATGAGATTGAGTAATATCTCAATTTCAGTCTGCTTCATCTACATAACCGACACGTTTCCCCAGTGCCTTTCCCCATTTCCCAAAGCCTGGCAATCAATTTGCGAATAGATTTCCACTTTTCTTGCCTTGCAATCAACAAAATGGCACATAAAACTGTCGCATAACTTGCAAATTTTCCGCTTCACCTGCAATTCGATCGGAATTGACAGCAAAACAATACACAGCGGCATTCATCAACGTCAGTAGTGGCCTCCCATTTGCCATTTGCCGATGTCGTATGCACACAGCTTCCACCGCTTCATAAGCTCCTGGCTGCTCCTTTTGTTGCATTGCTCCTTTTGCTCCATTTACCCCTCTGGAAAACATAATAAATCATCTGCAAATTGATTTCAAAACTTCGACAGCTAACCAAAAAAGTGCTGTCGAAAAAAAGGAGGCAAAATGAAAACTGCAGCCCAAAAAAGGGGGAAATTTTATGAGCTGCGCATGCAGCATATGTCTCGGAAAAACAAATAGGATGCACTTGGAAAAAGAAACTATTTTAACACTATATCCCTTTACTTGCATTTAATTATATATTAAACTATTCAGAGGACACACAACTTGATAACAAATAAAGGTACTAAGTAAAAAAATTTAATTCATCGCTTTTCTGACCAGCATTTAACTCAAAAACATTTATAAATTAGGAAAATACCACTTATATATCACTTCAAAGGTAATTTATTAATCGCCAGCTACTTCTTCTTTATTACTTATTGATGGCCAATATCGGTCCTATTTTTCTCTGTGGGAGAACCAAAAATAAGCAAAGGAAACTACAGCATTTTCTGCATTCTGGCACGCGTTGCAAACGTTGCCCCCAAAGGGTACTCCCTGGTCCCCGAACTAATATCAAATTGATAGCTTTTAAATTTGATTTCGCGTCTTATCACCGAACGCTAAAGCGAGCAGTTTTGGATACACACCACCCCCACTTTTTTGGGGATAAGGGGAGAGAGCAAAAACAAATGGAGTGTTCCGAGCCAGGGGCTGGAATCCACCTCTTCATGCATTAAAAATGAGCCGGGGCAAAGCATTTGATGCTATGTTCGATGCTGGCAAGTGCAACGTGGCGTATGCTTGTTGTGTTTTGTTTTGCGCTCGCTTTGCGCACTGAAAACACATTGGAAATGCCGGTGCAACACAAGGGGCTGTCGTTCGTCCTTGACTACTATATAGTATCGAGCAGGGCATCCATCCATCCGATGCAAACTATCCATACCCATCATCCTCTCCGTAGGCCGCCGCCGTAGTCACCGTTTGCCGGCCAACTAATATCGAGAACCTCTTCAGCCGAGAGCCTCAGGAAAATGTTATCACAGTCTGCATCCGGCGGAGGCGATGGCGGCTGCGGCAACACCAGCAGCAGCTGGAGTCTCCCAGCTCTGCTGGAGTCCTCTGCTTACGTCGGCAGCGCTGCATGTGCAACTCGGCGATTCCGATTCCGGATTTTTTGCTCGGCGCTCAGATGCTCGTCGGCATTTGGCGCGTGCAGTTCACTCGGTTACCCGGAGAGGAGAGTCCCGGAATCGCTAAATAATCTCGCAACGTTCGAAAACTAAACATACGCGGCAACGCACAGAAAGTCATATCTCAGAAAAATATAAAAAAAGGTTCGATAATCTGTGACATTTTAAAAACTTGAACAAGTATTGGTGAAAACTCTAAAAAAATGTATAGTAATTTTCTGAAATTTAAGAAAATTCTGTACAAAAATTAATAAAAATAACAATTTGGATTGACTAATTTTGCAATTTTATATTTTTATATTTTGTGGATTTTAAAGTAGAAAGTGTGATTATTTTAGGGAAATTTATCAGAAAAACTAAGAGACTTCTTGAAATTGATCTTTTAACTATAAACTAGAAATTTAAACATTTTTGTTGCGGAATTGATAAATAAATAAAATAAAAGAATT
>JAEIII010001676.1:0-13935 GCA_018905755.1 Drosophila ohnishii | reverse complement strand
CGAACCGGGGGCCTCGTGTACCCAAAACACGCGCGCTACCAGGCTGCGCCACGCCCCGAATGCAGCGGAACCTAAGCGGCATTCGGCAGGCTGGCAAGCCCATTGTGGTAAAAAATCAGTCAGCCTTGTTTTCAGCTTTATCCATGGCCTTGGTCGCCAGCGGAGGCACAAACAACGGCGCTGTATCCCACGGGAACAAAACCCAGGTATCCTGCGGCACTTCCACCACAAAATGATTGGTCAGCTTCATGCCAGCCGGCTTGGCATACAGACAGGCAAAATAGGCTTTGGGCAAGCGTTCACGCACAACGCGCGCGGTAACGCCGGAATCCACCAGATCGTCAATAACGAGAAACCCCTCACCATCCCCTGCCGCATCGGGAGATTTGATGATGGTGGGCTTGCCGCGCTCTTCTTCATCATACGTCACGACGGAAATCGTTTCGACCAGACGGCAGTTCAGTTCCCGCGCGATGATCGCCGCAGGGATCAATCCGCCCCGTGTGACGGCAACCACACCTTTAAAGGGCATTTTAGGCACCAGAGCCTCTGCCAGAATACGGGCATCTCTGTGTAACTGGTCCCACGTGACAGTCGCGTAATTTACGGCCATCTGGCGCTACTTCCTCTTCAAACAAACATCAGGCCAGACAGACCCGGCCAACAGGACCCGTCCGGGCCTTACCGCGCCCTTCTGCCACTAGTCCGGGCTGCGCTGCAAACCTCGATTAAGAAAAATTTCCTGCACCCGAAAATATAGCGTAATTTTCTTTCAATCGTTATGCTTCCCCCATGACTTCAGAACCCCTCTCTCCCCTCCCCCCTGTGGTGCTTGACCACCCTCTCATCCAGCACAAGCTGACCCATCTGCGCCGCAAGGAAACCTCTACAGCCGGCTTCCGCCGCCTGGTGCGCGAACTCAGCCTGCTGATGTGCTATGAAGCCACACGCGACCTTCCGCTGGAGCCGGTGGGCATTGAAACACCGCTTGAGACAATGCAGGGCCAGCAGCTGGCGGGCCCAGATGTCTGCTTCATTTCCATCCTGAGGGCCGGAAATGGTCTGCTGGATGGTATGCTGGACCTCGTGCCGTTCGCGCCTGTCGGACACATTGGCCTGTATCGTGACCCGGACAGCCTTGAAGCCGTGGAATATTACCTCAAACTCCCCACGCAGATTGCCTCACGCCGCTGCGTTGTGGTGGACCCCATGCTTGCCACAGGCCACAGTGCCGCCGCGGCCCTGACGCGCCTGAAGGAACAGGGGGCAAAGCGCCTGCTCTTTGTCTGCCTGCTTTCCACACCGGAAGGGATTGCCTGCCTGCAAAAAGCCCATCCGGACGTGCCCATCATCACCTGCTCAATCGATCGCGGACTGGATGATCACGGCTACATTCGCCCCGGACTTGGCGATGCCGGGGACCGTCTGTTCAGCACCCGCTAAATCTTATGGCGCCTGCTCCTGTTTTTGCATCTGCCCGCCGTATTCTGCTGCTTGGAATGCTGGCGGGATACATCAATGCGCTCAGCTTTATCGATCTGGGCGGGATGTTTGCAGGCGCCATGACAGGCAACACGATCCATATGGACGCAACCTTTGCTGCCGGAAACTGGCAGCATGGCATGCAGATTGTGGAACTGCTTCTGGTCTTTTTTCTGACAGCCATTTTGGCATCCTGCCTCCGGCTTATTGTGCCGCCAGTCTGTAATTTTATCGTCATGGCGTTTCTGCTATGCCTTGCGGAAGGCCTGCATGGCGCACCTCAGCAGGTGCGTTATGAATGTCTGATCCTGCCTGCTCTCATGGCCATTCAGGGGCAAACTCTGGCCCGTTTTTCAGGCAACGCCATTCAGACAGTTGTTATTACCAGCAATCTGCTGAAATGCGCGGCGGCCATAGCCGCGTGGTTACTGTCATTCTGGCCGGGTCGTAAAATTCCCCGCCCTTCACTGGCGGCACTTTTCCTGCCGGGATTATCATGGGTCGCTTTTCTGGCCGGAGCAGCCGTGGCGTCTCTGGCTCTGGGCCTGCATGCGCAATTCCCTTTTCTCTGGCCGTTACCCGTAATTGTCCTGCTCTGCATTGATATTGGCCGGGCCGAGCGCACCGGCCAGCTCGACTGAGCAGTTCCGCTTTGCCGAATAGCTGACATGCCCGAGAGCCCTTGGTGCCAGACGCCGTTCTCAGTAGGACACAGGCATCACAAAGACTGAGCAGCAAGGCGGCCGGATATGAGTATCTCCTGGGGTGATTTTCAGGCTGTGGTGCAGCTTTCAGCCGGGCTTAACGTGGCCATCCTGAGTTTTGTCGATATCAGCCTGCCCGCCATCAAGGAGCGTCGGCGCGTCTTCACCAAGGCGCGGCAGGAACTGGATATCCACCGCAAAAACCCGCACATGCGCACGGATGAACAAAAGGCAGACCACGCAAATGCCATAGGCGAAGTGGACCGCCAGCTTTTTGATCTGTGGCGGGAGACGTCTGCCTTTGAAAGCATTGAAGATTCCCTGATCAAATCAACCGGGGTGTTTGGCTTTTTTGGCGCGGTGCTGAGCATTACCCTGCTCTGGTATTCCGCCCTGCATTATAATGAGGACATTTCATTCACCGGTGAATTGCTGACTGTTCTGTCCTTCTTCTCACTGGTCGCCGCGTTTCTCATCAATTTTGTCACCGCCTCCAAAGCGTCTCAATACGCCAAACGCTGCAACGCGCTGCGGGACCATATGCGGACCAGCCTCTGAAGCCCGGAAGTAGGTATCAGGCTAGGATAAACCCGCTGAGCAGCATCCCGCGGCAGAGAGTTGTCGGAAGCCACGGCGCATCCAATATTAGGGTGCGGAAAAGGGCCTTTCTGACAGCGCCCTTCTTTATTGCAGCAATGGATCTTACTCATGCGTTTTAACACAAAGGCATCTCTGGCCGCTCTGGCCGTGCTGACGGCCACACCGATGATGGCGCACGCCAGCAGCCTTCACACCAAATGGGAACAGTTTAAAGCGGGCCGCGCCTTCCGCCACCTGTCCGCTGACGGCCAGCGCGCCATGGCAGACATTGTTCAGGCTCGTGAAACGCTGGCAGCAGGCAAAACCGACGCCGCGATTCCGGCACTTTACGATGCTCAGAAGCGTCTGACCGCCGCCGGCAAGGCTGAAACAAAGTTTAATGCTGCGGAAAGCCAGCTTCAGCCAGCACCGCAACATCCGGCGTCTCCCGATCACACGCCCGCAACCACACCCACCACATGGATTCCGGTTGGCGGAGAATTCATCGCCACAGAAACACTGGCTCCGGAAAAGAAGGCAGCTGTTGCCACGGCGAATGGGCAACTGAAAGCTGGTCAGACCGATCAGGCTGCCCAGACCATGCAGGTTGTGGGGGAAGATGCTGACTTCATCGTCGCTCTGGCTCCGCTGGCGCAGACGCAGGGTGCGCTGAACCGCGCAACGGTCTTTACCGAAGGCAAGCAGGCGTCTGAAGCTGTTGCAGCGCTCGACCAGATCCTGAACGGTCTGGTATTTGTCTCGGAAGATTTTGCTGAGTCCGCCATGCCGGATCACGGCAAAGCGCCTGCAAAATCCAGCCACTGACGGCTGAAAAGAAAATGGGGGAGGCGCACACAGCACCTCCCCCATCCAGACCTTTCACGCAGCTTAAAACGCTGCGTGTCAGTGCAGGTTTTTAGAAATCGACGCTGGCCGTTCCCATCACCATAAACGGTGCTGCGACGGAATAGGTTGTGTTACCGCCTTTGATCTTGGACCCATACATCCCGGTTGTTGCCAGAGCGTTAGCGGCCGTACCGTTAACAAACCCAAGGTAACGACGATCCGTGATGTTCCGCAGGTTCAGGCGCAGGGTGGGAGACTTCATAATACCCCAAGCGATAACCGGCATTGATATTCATCGTCAGATAACCGGGAATATGCTGGTCATTCACAAACGTTGAATACTGCCTGGCAACATATTTCAGGCTGTAGCCACCAAACAGGTGCCCGTCATCATAATCGAGGTTGAAGCCCAGCTGATATTTCGGCGTCTGCGGCGCAAACTTGCCTTTGCTGAACACAAAGTCACTGGCGCCACCGGCAGCAATATTGCTGTCTGTGCGGGCGTTAATATATTCAGCAGAGAAATAGGGGCGCAGGTGATACAGGATCGGCCGTGTGCCCACTTCCAGATCCACACCATCAGCATGAGAGTTCCCGCCGTTGATGCTGCGGGTATAGGTATAGCCTGTATCTGTTACCACGCTCTGCTGATACAGACGGTTGGTGAAGTTATAATGGAAGTATGACACAGAACCCATCACCAGCGGCCCCTGATAACGCCAGCCGAACTCCTCAGAAATGGAGATTTCGGGCTTCATGTTCGCGTTAGCCTGTGTGCTGTAGCTATGGGATTTTGTGTTGTAGGACCCTGAGTCATACAGTGACGTATTCATCGGAATACGGAAGTTGGTGGTTGAAGACGCAAAAAGCTGGTTTTCATCGTTAATTTTGTAACGAATAGACACAGCCGGGAGCGGCTGCTGCCAGGACCCTTTAATATAAGGCCCGGTAGATGTATCCGGCAGGTTGTTCTGCCCGTCACGATTAACCACAGCGTATTTCAGGCCGGCCTCAATCGTAAGGCGGTTATTCAGCAGAGAAAGACTATCCACAATGAACATGGTGTGGATACGGGTCTGCGTCAGCGTGTCACGATACTGCGCCGTCACACCGTTGGAATAGACCATGTTGGTCCCGCCGCCCAGCAGATCGTCAGGCTTGCCTGTTTCGCCGTCAATCAGACTGAACGGCGCTGTCTGCCGCTGCTTTGAATATTCAAACCAGTAGCCCACGGTCAGGCGGTTAATGCCGGTGTGCAGCGTCAGTTTTGTCACCGCACCGGGGCGGTAGGTCTGCGTATTGGACGGGTTATACAGCAGCAGAGATTTTGTGTTGGAAGCATTATAAGGCCCGATAGAGCCAGTCACTGTCTGCTCACCATACTGCTGGCTGGTCAGGCTTTCATTATACGCACCGCCGCCGTTGCCATTGCCATACCAGAAGTAGGGCGTTTCGGTCAGGGTCAGATTATCAGTGAGCGTAAAGGTAGACGGAGCACTGGCATAAATGTTGGTAAACGGGTTGCGGTGCAGTTGGTAATAGTTTGCGCTCGGATGCTTGGGGTCCCATTTGCTTTCATAGGTGTTGTACACACCTTTTGACTGCCAGGCCGCCATATTTGTGGACGGGAACAGAACACCGGTTGACTGGTTACCAACCAGTGAGAAAGACACAACGTTGCCTTTCCCCCAGGCGCTCATCCACTTGGTTTCCCCATGCATCTTGTTCTGGCCACCCGGCCCGCGCCAGGACTGCTCAGCCGCATCGGAGAAAGATACAAAGCCTTTGACGTTGGTATGGCCGACATAGCCGGTATCCAGACGACCAAAAATACGGCGTGCGTTATAATTCCCGTAGGAACCAACGATTTTCCCGCCCAGATGATCTTTCGGGTTCATCAGATACATGTTGACAGCACCACCGGTGGCGCTGATATGCGGACTGTCCAGATCCGCAGATCCCTGCTCAACATTGATGCTGCGCAGGTTTTCCGGGTCCACAATTTCCTGCGGATAGACGGCATAGTTCCCGATATCGTTGATCGGGAAGCCTTCAAGGGTAAAGCCGATCTGGCTTTCAGTCAGGCCACGCATGGTCATGTGACCACCGGACAGGCCCATCGGGTCTGTCGAGGTGGTGTTCACCCCCGGCAGCATTTCAATAAGCTGCATCGGGTTCAGGCCGGTTGCCTGCTTTTCAATATATTCTGACGTGATGGTGGAGCGCGATTTCGGCGCGTCTTCCTTGACCATCAGACCCCCGCCCACCTGACGGTGACGGGCACCTTTGACTTCAACCTTTTCAGGAGCCTGATCGGTCGGAGCCGTGGAGCCCATCATGGATGGCTCACTGGAGGAAACTTTTGACGGTGCAGACGCACGCACATGCCCGACGTTCTTTTTCGTCGCATCAGGTTCTGCAGCAAAGCCTGCTGAGAACGGGAGGGTTGTAAAGCCAATCAGCGCGGAAGTGGCCAAAAGTTTCTGCATTGCGGTGAACTGTTCCATTAAAATTATTGTTAGGCGCAGCCCCCATTTAACACTGGCGAAATAAGATTTATTTTAAAATTTTATGACAGCCACCTAAAAACAACAGCCTGATGTTTTTTTGCAACAAATCGAAATCGGAATAATAAAAAAAATTTAGGCAACTTCAGAAAACTACATTTTTCCTAAGCTTCTTTTGCGTTTCTTATTTTTTCAGGCCGCTTTACGCACCTTAATTTTCCTCATTAAAAAATACGCCTTTGTTTAATTTTTATACATATTCGTATCAATCAGCAGAGCGCCGCATGCTCCCGGCACACCGGGAGCATGACGCCTCATCCGTGGAGAAGGGGCTTCCCGGCTGCAGGGTCCGTCACGCCCGTGCTGCCTGTTTCAACATGCCCTGCAAAACGGCTGGTTACATTCGGCTCTGCGGATGCAAAAACCGTCACATCATACCAGTGGTGGCTTCCGGCCAGACCAATCTGCTCCTGCCGGACGCCACGGGCAGGCAGCACCACCGTCCGCTTTGCCAGGCCATACGCATTGTCCTGCATCTGCACATTTTGTGGCCGGTTTGTATGGTTTGTCAGTTTGACAACAATCGCCCCTGCCCCGGTCTGATCCATCACTGAAACACCGACATCCGGACGCCCTTTACGATGGAAATACCGCGCGAACCCATTCGGCCCGAGCACCATGAGACGCAGCATCCCGCCCGCAGGCACATGCCACTGATCCTGCAGGGACGCACCGGCCCCAACCGTATACCGGCGCGGCTTTTCATCTGACTGCTCCTGATAAACATAGAAGCAGGCCCCGGCTGTGCCATGATTTTCAAACTGAAGGGTGCAGGCTCCTGCGGGTCCATCCACCTCATTAACAGCAAGAACATAGGGCAGCGGGCGCGTTGGCCTGTGTCCTTTTTCCTGTTCGCCAATATCCGACAGGCTGCTTTGCACCGGAACCGCCGGGTCAGGCAGCTTGCAGGACTGGTCCGTTTTGCTCCTGTAATCCGCCGTATCTGGAAGGTTCCCCTTCAATTCCTGCTTACGTGAGAAATCGAACGCGCTGGTCAGATCCCCGCAGACAGAACGCCGCCAGGGCGTAATATTAGTTTCACGCACCCCAAAGCGAGCTTCGATAAACCGGAGAACGGAGGTGTGGTCAAACACTTCCGAGCAGACAAACCCACCCGTGCTCCACGGAGACAAAGCCAGCATAGGAACACGCGGCCCCAGTCCGTAAGGCAGCATGTCTGCGGTGTAGCGTTTCGGCTCATGCGGCGTAAGACGATCATGAATCTCGCCGCGCGTATCAACGGTACTTTTCCCCGGCAAAACAGGTGTGGGCGGCTGCGGCGGCGGAACATGGTCAAAATATCCGTCATTTTCATCATACATGACGAGCAGAACGGTTTTTGCCCACACGTCCGGGTTGGCTGTCAGAGCATTCAGCACACGGGCAATGTAGGTTGCGCCATAACCGGGGGTCCAGCGCGGATGCTCGGAATAAGCCGCAGGCGGCAGAAGCCAGGAAACCTGCGGGAGCCGGTCCGCCAGCACATCCTGCCGCAACGTATCAAGCGTGCGCTTCGTCATGGCGCGCTGATAAAGCGGGGACGTCTCGGGCGCATCGACATAATTGCGGAAGTTCATCAGCACGTTCGTGCCGAAATTGCCGTTCTCTACGTCGGCCGGAGAAAGTCCCTGCTGATAGACCTGCCAGCTTACCCCGGCGGCCTCGAGCCGTTCCGGGTAAGTGGTCCAGTTAAATGGCCCGGGCACCTTCGGGTAAAAGGCACGATCAACCCAGTCCACATTGTCCAGCACCGGACCGCCGCCAACACCTTCGCCGTCCACGGTTCCGGTCATCAGGTAAAAGCGGTTGGGGTGCGTCTGCGTGGGGGTCGAGCAGAAATAATGATCGCAGACCGTAAAGGCATCCGCCAGCGCGTAATGATACGGAATATCCTCACGCGTGTAATAGCCCATGGTCATGTCGGTCTTGTGCCGGGGCCACTGGTCATTCCACCCGGCGTTGATCGCGGCATGCGTAGGAGCCCAGTTATGGTCAAGGTCCAGAACACACTGCGCGCTTGTGACATGCGTCCGGAGCTGAAATGGCAGAACACGCCCGTTCCCGGGTTTTGCGCGCCACTGTGACCAGACCGGCGTTCCGTCCGGCGAGCGCACCGGGTGACGGTCCCCAACCCCACGCACCCCGTTCAGGTGGCCAAAATAATGGTCAAAGGAGCGGTTTTCCTGCATCAGCACAACAATGTGCTCAACATCTTCCAGCGTGCCGCTCCGGCGTTCCGCCGGAATAGCCAGCGCACGGTTAATGGAGGAAAGGAGACCCGCTGTTACAAGTCCGCTTCCGCCCTTCAGAAGTCCTCGGCGCCCGATAACCGACATACATGCCCTCTCGATTTCACATGCTCACAAAACTCTTTTGCGAACAGACAAGAGGCAGCTCTATACAGAAGCAACCCTCTCCGCGCCAATAATGACAGGCTTCATCATGATGTCACATATCAGAACATCCCGGACCTGATGCGGCGTACTTTAGACCTGCACTGTTCCCAAGAGTAAAAATATTACCTTTCCGAATAGATACATTTTTCTGAAAAAACGATACTCCTCAGACCTCATCAGAATTTTTGAAGGCCTTCTCCATGAGACACTCTTTCACCCATCTCGCTGCGGCAGGCTGCCTGATGCTTGGTCTGACAGCCACAAGCACACAGGCGCTGGCATGGGGGCGTGAAGGCCATCAAGTTGTGGCGGCGCTGGCGTGGGATTACCTGACTCCCGATGTCCGGCATAAAATCGACCTGCTGTTAAAGCAGGACAAAGATACTCTGACCCCTCCCGACTTTCTCTCCCGCTCAACATGGGCCGATTCCTGGCGCAGCGCCGGCCACAAGGAAACGGGCGAATGGCATTTCGTGGATATCGAGCTTGATCACCCGGATCTCGCTCAGGCGTGCTACAATTTCCCGGCGCAGACCAACCCGGCCAGCGGTGGCCCGGCAAAAGACTGTGTGGTCAACAAAATTCCCCAGTTTGCAAAAGAACTCGCAGCCCCGGACACACCGCCTGCTGAGCGCGTTCTCGCCCTGAAATATCTGGTCCATTTTGTAGGCGATCTGCACCAGCCGCTCCATGCGGCCGATAATCATGACAAAGGCGGTAACTGTGTCCGCCTCGCGCTGGGTGGCCCGCGCACAACCAACCTTCATTCCTACTGGGATACGGCGCTTGTTTCAGAACTTGACCCGAACGCCAAAAGCCTGAGCGACTCTCTCTTCATGCACATTACCTATGATGACAAGCAGGCATGGCAGAGTGGGACCCCTTCTGACTGGGCACAGGAAAGTTTTGGTCTGGCACGAACCTATGCTTATCAGCTGAATACCGTAAAAGCTGGGTGTGACCCGGATAGCGCCCCGGTTGAACTCCCCGCTGGCTATGATGCCGCCGCACGCACTGTTGTTTCACTCCAGTTGATGAAGGCTGGGGTTCGGCTGGCTTACCTGCTGAACACAGCCTTGGCGGACGTCCAGATCAAACAATAAACCGGGCTTAGCCCCGCGCCGGGGTGATGTATGTTTCCCATGGAGCAAAAGCCGCCCTGTTATCAGGTTCAGGAGATCTGCTCTCAGATTTCAGCCCCGGCAGGCCGCATCAGAAGCTGCTCCATTAACGCGTGGAAAGATGCCTGCCCTGTAACAAGGGCGGCCACAGCCTCGATAATTGGCACATTGACCTGATGGCGACGGGCCAGTTCAGTCAGAGCCAGCGACGTGGCGACCCCTTCTGCCACGCCACCGGCTGCCGCTTCCGCGCCTGATGGCGTGTGACCTTCACCTAATGCCCGGCCAACACGGAAATTTCTGGAGGATGTGCCGGTACAGGTCAAAAGCAGATCCCCCATTCCCGAAAGGCCGGACACAGTCGCTGCATCGCCCCCAAGTGCTTGCGCAAGACGGCTAATTTCTGCCAGTCCTCGCGTTACAAGGGCTGCACGCGCATTTTCTCCAAGTCCTGCGCCAATTGTCACACCCGCGGCTATCGCAATCACATTCTTGGCTGCACCGCCAAGCTGGACCCCGATAATATCCGTGCTGTCATAAAGCCGAAAAGCAGGCGTTCCCAACAGATCCGCCAGAGAACGCGCCTGCCCCTCCTCCCGTGCCGCGATAACAGCCGCCGCGGGAAGCCCTGCTGCAACCTCATGCGCAAAATTCGGCCCAGACAACACAGCGCCCGCATGGCCCGGCCTGATGGCCTCAAGACTATCCAGCGGAAACTGAAGTGTATCGGGTTTGACTCCTTTGCAGCACAGAATGAGAGGCGAGTCTGTTTCGATCTGTGTTAAAATGGACGCCAGATGCTGCATAGGCACTGCCACAAGCGTTACGTCAGCACGGAACGCGAATGCATTTGTCACGGTAATGCTTGAAGGCAGGGGAAAGGCACTCAGGCGCGGCATTGCCCCGTTCAGGAGGCGAGAAGCCGGGTCTCGCGCCCAAAGAGACACCGCAGCCCCGGTCCGGCTGGCATGGAGAGCCAGCGCCGTTCCCCAGGCCCCCGCACCAATAACGGCAATATGCTTCATTCTCAGCTTCCCATAACAGCGGCACTTCTGGGTTTTCGCCTATAATTGCAAACAAGACGACCACCAATTTTCCGAGGCAGCCCTCTTAAGCCATACAATTTTAAAAGCTACCGCAGCTCATACGCTGAAGGACGCAAACATATTCAGAAAATTTCGGCTCTTACGAAAACAGGCCCTGCTCCTTTCGGAACAGGGCCTGCCTTCAGGCTACAGACTTAAGAAAATATCAGGCGCTGAGAACCTGAACATCTTCCTTCTGTGCTTCAACAACATACGGGCCAGCGGCAACAACGTTGAGGCTGAGCAGCCCCATGTTACCGTCTGTGAGGCCAGACAGCGGCAGGACAGCATTGCCTGCGGTCCATGCTGCTTCAGCCTGGCTTGCATCAGCATGCCAGCCTTCCGGCTTGGTTTCAGCCAGATGCACCAGAATGTTTTCCTGACGAGCAGCCGTTACAAACGTGATGTCACCGACAGCAACACCCATCTGACGACGATCATCCACAAACGGGCCAATCACATCAGCCGGGCGGCTGGCGCGAGACACGATGCGCACAGAAGACACATTCGCCGGCAGCATGAAGCTATAACGCTGACCTTCATGACGAACCGGGCGAACAACAGCGCCTGTCTCCGTGACCAGATGCAGATCGGCATCGTTGGTCAGTTCCACAACGTCAGCATGACGCAGACCTTCTGCAACGCTGCTCTTGCGGGCTTCCAGCTTGCGGAACAGCGGCTCTACAAATGCGCGGTCAACACACAGTTCTGCACCGGCATCTGCTGCCCATGTCTTTGCACGGCCACCAATGCTTGCAACCTTGCCTTCCTGACGGAAGGAAAGACGGTTCCCCGTATCCAGATAGCTTTCCGTCAGCATGCCATTAGCTGAAATGACTGCATGTTCTGCCGTTTCAATATGATAATAATCATAAGCAACAATAGACGTATCGTAGAAGATGGAAGAGCCGTTTACCAGCATACGCACCGGCACAAACTTACCATCGAAGAACATGCAATGCTCTGACGTAACCAGAAGGTCTTTATAAGGCACACCTTCAGCAACAGCACCTTTAAGAATGCGAACAGGATAACCAGCCTGATCGGCAGGCAGACCAACGTGAGCTGTTGCGTGTGCTTTACCAGCCCACACGACCGGACGAACACTTTCCACACCCGTTTCCGAGTCAAAAGTGACTACTTCGTCGCCGATCTGCAGATCTTCAACCGCCACTTCACCATCAGCCGTGCGGATCATGCTGCCAGCAAGGAAGCAAACCACGACATCAGCATTCAAATAGGTTTTTCCGCCAACTGTTGTAACAGTAAACGTTGTACCTTCGTTCGCAGCGGGAAGCTGAAAAGAAGAAGTGCCGCTGATAGGAGAATTATTGTTTGTCAATGTGTAAATTCCATCAACATAAGTATAACCATTAGCAGTCATACCATCAATAATAATCGTATCATTTGGAGTTATATTTGTGATAAAACCAATAATACTTGGAGTAGTTCCTGCAGCAATTTCAATCGTACCACCACCACCTGCAGGGGTATCTGGAGAACCAGAGAATTCAATAAGGCCAGAAGTTGTTGTTGCATACCCCCCGAGAATCAGAGTTCCACCGTCGCCCACAACAACTTTAGAACCTGAGTTAATAACATCAGTGTTGACTAGTGTAAGACTACCGTTGTTCGTAACTGTTATGGGAGAAGAACTTGAGCCTATACGCCACCCATCTGCCGATACAGATACGCCAGCATCAATAACCACATTGGCACCCGTCGTTGGAACAATGCTACTATTTGCGTTAGCCCCAACAATAGTCCAGCCATTATATTCTGAGGTTATTTCAATATTTCCGCTACCATTCGGTGTCAGAATAGCATCATCCCCATCGGGGCTTATCAAATGTACAGATGCGACCATAGTAGCCTCTCTTATTCGTTTCATTAGGCCCGCATGACAATTCTTTGCGAGCAAAGTTAATAACTACAAAACAATTAATCTTCGTTAAAAGTTAATGCAATAAAAACATTTGTGGTTAATGAAAATTAATCATCCCTGCATATACCAAACCTGTTCTGTCGGTGTCCCCAAAAATGATACAAAGCCATTATGGCCTGAAGGAGTCGTCCTTCGGCGAGGCGACGATGCGCTAAGAAATGGATGATAGCTGCATGCATAAGGTTGATATTAAGCCGAACGCTACTGATGCGGCAGCCGTTCATACCGTTGAGACACTTGTTGCATCGCCGAAATTTATGGATTGCCTGAAGTTCTGTAATGAGACACTTCTCTCCATCCATCAGCAACTTCCACGCGAGGTGCGCTATGTTGCCGACATGCGGCGATGGATTATGACGCATGGCGCACTAAAACTAAATTTTGCACATCAGCTTGATTCGCGGTCTCCCGCTCTGACAGCTTCCAATCTGTACCGAGAAGTTGTCCATACCGGCGCCGTCAGCCCCAATACCGTGACAAATTATCTAAAAGAAATTGAACACCTTGGCTATATAGAAGCACTACCTCGCGGGGATCGCCGTCTGCGCGCCTATCGCATGAGCGCTTTTTCTGAGCGCATGTTCTACCACTATCTTACCGTTCACCTGAACGGACTGGACATTCTGGACGGGCATAAGCGTTCTGATGCCGCGCAGAGTGACCCGAAAATCCTGACACACATGCACCCGGTTTTTGCCCGCCTGATGCTGAAGGATGCGGCATACTACCACCCACCGGCATCTATTGCGCCGCTGGTTCATTCAACTGTGGGCATTTCCGTCCTGAATGAGATGACACGCAAAGCCGACAGTGAATACTATGACGAAAAAGAGAAAGTCTCAGTTTCGCTGGATAGCGCAAATGCCATGGCGCAACGGTACGGAACATCCCGAGGCAACATTGCGCGACTTCTGGCAAAAGTTCGGGCAGCGGGCGATTATGGACAGAGTGATAAAGGGCACTGGGTCTCAAAACAGTTGTTACAGGAATACTACCGCTGGCAGGCCGGTAAGCTTGCTCATATTTCTGCGGCTTATGCACACGCTTTTAAGGCAAGAGAAATTTCCCGTGTGAATACTGTTTGAGATTAAAGCCGACTACGCAAATTTTTATAGTTTAGCGGAAATTTACAATCTGATGGCGGAAGGGGTGTCTACAATCTTAAAGATACAAAGCATTGTTTTAAAATAAGAAATTTTAGAGAAAAAAT
>JAEIII010001674.1:0-22834 GCA_018905755.1 Drosophila ohnishii | reverse complement strand
GAACTAATATTTGTTCATCTTTAAACAAAAAGTAACTTAAGAGCAAAAACGTTCTTCAATAAAATTAACTATCTTTACTCTGCACTATCCCAAGTCATTTTAGTTCTGTGAAAATATTAAAAAACATACTAAGATATACCTAAAAAAATCCCCCTTAAATGCTATTAACTTTTCCCCAGCTGTAATCATATATATAGAAATATACCATCCTACCTCCATCCTCCTTTCGTGGTGTACATTTAACGTTTGCTAATAGAATTAAAGTTTGCGGTGACTCGTTGCGGAATGGGAAATCAGGCGGTTGGGAAATGGGAAATCGGTGAAATGGGTGGCATAATGAGCCAGCCAACGATCCAGAGGCCAGTGTAATTATGACAGCTATCGATGGGGGCATCTGGGGGGGGCGTGGCTATCCAGGGAGGCGGACATTAACAACAGGCCGCAATTCGAGTTCGATTCGCAGTGTTCGCTTTTCCAGTTTTGCCCGCTTAATTAACAACAACAATTGCAATTGTACTGCCCACCGAGGGCACGCCCCTTTTGGCCAAGTCCCCTCCTTAGCCCCCCCCACTTTGCAGCAGCAGCAGCACCTGAGCTGGCAATTTTTGTGTCATTTGGCGCGTGTAACCTTCGCCGTTCGTTTGTATTGTGTTGCGGCATTGTTGTTGATTGTTAATTGAAAAACAATGTTGTAGTTGGTTTCATCGGCGGCTGCACTTGAAGAGCTGCGAATTGCGAGGCGCGAACAACAGCTACACGGCTGCACGAGGAGAAACTTTAATTAAATCGGATCAGATTTTATTAAAATATAGAAAAAAAATTGATTTTCAGTTGGGGTCAAAGGTTCTCTTATTACTGGCCATGTGAAACCTAAATTGGTATTTGCTTTGATGGGTTTTTGCATATTTTTCAAGCGAAAATAAACCTGCCATTGTAGGAATTACCTTTATATTTAAACTATATTTTAAGGGAAATATAAAATTAAATATATAAAATACCGCAATTAACCCCCTTCTGACTTTTAAAACCAATTTATAATCAGCTTATTATCTTAAAAACCTTTCGAATAATAGACAGCATATTTCTTTTATTTATCTCAAAGGTTCTTGATTTTTTTTTCTGTGCATACTACCGAATCACTGGTAAGAGAGGGTGTAACTGTGGGCGTTGGGCGGAAAAGTGCGGCGCAAGCTTAATTAATTTTTATAAGGCCGCCTTCGCTGGCATCGTGGCTGCATTTTAATTACAGTGCACAGGAGTTGCGAGTTGCCTTAAGCGCATTGATTAAGTTTAATCAATGGCCCATAAGCAGGCAGTCGAGCAGAAGCAGGAGCAGGAGCAGAAGCAGCGGCGAGAGAGCAAGGAGTAACGACAAGGATTCGGGGTCAGCTTGCAGCTCATTAAAGGCCGCATCGCAACTTTGACAAGAAATGTGCAATTAGCAGCGCAGGAGCAGGATAAAGGCAAAGTTGTCACATTATAATATTGAATGGCAAGCAGGCAGGCAGGCAGGAAGCTAAGAAGGACCTCAAGGAAATCGTGTCTGCCTGGCAGTGAATATATGAAAGGATTTTGCAGAATGTCAAGTGAACATCACTTGAAAATTATCATTAAAATGTTCGTTTATGGAAATCATTCCGGGCAAAAATAAAATCATTTTGCTAAAGTCAAGTTGAAAACATTGAAATTGATACATTTACTGGCTAATTGGGCAGTTAAACAGATTCCTCATAAAGTGTTTAAGCAATTGATTTTGTGATGTACAATTAGAAGTCAATAATCCTAATTTAAGGTAAATTTTGAGAGGCAAATGCATGTACTTTTGTGGTGACTTTAAAGGATATAGCAAAAATCGTTTACTTTCTGTTTAATTTTGGGAATTTTAGCTGTAGGATTAACGACCTAAAGGATAGTTATGTTAAGTATTTCAACTGTTTGATATTAGGTTTGAAAAACAAGTAATAGAACCTCTTTTTCCTTACCTATTTGTGTCTCCACAATCATTATAAAAAGCCCGTTAATAAAATAGCAAAAGTTATTATCGAAAATGCACATTTATTTTGATATTTATCATTAATGCCTCAATTCAACAACTGCACACACAATTCACATTCTGGCCAATGCAATTGAGCCCCAATCTGATTGTGATGGCCAATTTAGCAGCACATTTGCTGCATTCATTTGGCGCGTCAATTAAAATATCAAATGACAACCAGTTGGCGGGTCAGTCAGTCAGTCAGTCAGTCAGTCAGTCAGTCAGCCAGTTGGCCAGCAGTTCATCATTCCCGCATGTCCAGTTAGCGGGCCTGTAATGAGCCAGTCAGCCAGCCAGTGGAAAGTCAGCGGGCGCAGTTAGTTAGTTAGTTAGTGCGCTGGTTTGACAGTCAACTATCATTATAAGTTCTTTTGCGCCATAATGGCTAAAAGTTTTGCTCTGCTTGGGGGGGTTGAAGGGGTAAAAGTAGGGAGTGTGTGTGTGTTTCTGTGCCGGCCATTGTGCGCACTCACTTTGCAATTAGCAGCAGTTTTGTCTGCTGCGAACATTTATTCAGGCCATTAATTGAGTTGCTCGCACCGAGGAGGCAAACTTCGAGTGCTTATGCACCGACTGCAACAAAGGAGCAAAGGACCCGGCCACTGGAGGCGAAGGAGTGTAGCCAAGTCGCGGAAAATGAGTTGGCAAATGAAAAATTGCCACATTTTACGCAACGGAGAAAAAGGCAAATATATTAGTCTATCGATATCTAAGGGTAAAATAGATGAGACTTATCGATTTGTGGACCAGAAAGGGGGAAAAATAATAAATAAATGTAATGGGTTATTTTGTAAAATAAAGAATAACTTTTTGAGGACTTAAGAAGATATTTTGTATCGTTAAAACGTTTAATCAAAATATTTTAAAATAATTCAAGCCTTTTTAAACCTAGGAATAAATAAAAGAATATTATATTCTAAGAAAATCTATTAAAAATATATAAATAAAACCTCTAAACACACGTTTAAGTATATTTTCCTCAGCTTATAACTAACCAATCTGCTTTTCCACTTGATTACTTCCAGATCGAGGACGCCATGTTGATGTTCGACAAGCAGACCAATCGGCACAGAGGTGAGTTATCGCCATCGCTTTTACTCTCACTCTCACTTTCGCAATCGTTATCGTTATCTATGAAAATCATCATCATAAATGCCACAAAACATTTGCTAGCCCCGTTTCCGGACTTTAACGAGCCGGAGCCGGAAGTGCGAGAGCTTAGCAATGCATGTACACCCTCAAACACACACACACACTCACACAACACAACACAACACGAATGTCAATGTATCATGCATGGCAGGATGCTCATAAGCAAAGGGCTAATACAGTTTTAAAACCTTGTTGGGGCATTAAAATGGCCGGGCAACAGGAAGTAGGAAGTAGAGGGACCCGAAAAGATTACCTGCCAATGCAACCGGATATAAGGGCCATAAGAGACGGCCATCCTCTTACGCTGCCGGATGGCTGTTCCAGTGGGTGGTTCATAGGGTTCACACTGGAGTGAAGTGGCTTTTGGCTGGTGGTTCAGGTGGTCCAATGGGTGGACGTTGCTCCAGGGAGGAGGAGCGGGGGTGTACATGCTGCAGGCCAGCGAGGTCAGCAGCTGAGGTGCGCTGGCTGGACGGCAGAAGGCTTAAATCTCCAGTGTACATCCGCTACACGAACTTGTAGCGCACGACTGCGTCCATTGCGTTTGTCCAGCTGTCCGTCCAACTGTTCAACTGTCCAAGTACCCTGTCGGAGTGTCCGGCTTCCAGTGCACTGATAGAAAAAAATTGGGATTGGGTAAAGTTAACATCTGAAATCTAAAAATCTGATAGAAAGTAAGCTTATGTTTTTTCCATTTAATTAATCACTTTACCTTATTCTAAGATACCTATGTTTTCAGGTTAAAAAGTAAACATAAATATAATATTTAAAAAGCTTAATATAATTTTGTGATATTTTTAAAATATTAATTTGAGGTTTAAAATATTTTTAAAAAATCTAAGTATTTATTCATTGACTTAAATCCCTATTTAAATGACATTTAACCTACAATTTCATTCTGAAAACCTGTTTAAATCACAACATAAAGTATACAATTTCCTAGGAAAACCTAAAAAGGTTTCATTTCAGCTGCAAAAGTGAAAAATACAAATTTCTTGAGAAAAATGTCATCATTTGACATATAAAATCCTAAGTAGCTTAAAATGTTTTCTTCAGAAAGCATTTGCAACCCTTTTTACGTCCAGTGTGCGTGTGTCCTTTTTGTGTCCTGCTGCACAGTCCAATGCCTTGTCGTTGTCAATTTTGCTTATTAAAGTTTTAAATGACGCCCCGAATTTCGCATTGTGACCCCGAGAGTCGACCCCCACATGGAGGTACAACCTGAGACACGGCGCATTAAGATTGATGTGCCCAATTTTGCACAAACCAAAGGCAGCAGAGCCGAGCCGCAGCTCAAAAGTAATTAGCTCACACGGACACAAACCGGAGGCCAGCATGCATCAATAGTTGTTGCTGGTCTCGGTTTGGTTTGGCGCAATCATTCCGCCACTTGGCAAACACCGCCCCACCATGCCACCCGCTACATGTTGTACATATTTCCCGCTCCACCACCACCACCACCACCACTACCGGACATTGTTAACTTTTGCGCCCTTCAAATTACGCACACGGGAATAAGAAAACATGATTTTTGCTTGTGCGCGGCCCATAAAAAATTGTAGCATACTTCTGTGCGCCGCATCGCAGATAAGCGCAAAAAGCGGCGGCGAATGGAAGGGACTGGGGAGAATAAAGCGGGCTGCAGAGATAGAACCGTGGGCCCACAGAACATTTCGCTTAATTGGACGCTGGAGTACGCTGAAACTGCATGATGATGCAGTCATACACACATATAGTACATAAAAAATACAAAAAAAGGAAGGCTTGAAAACGGGGGCGGGCCAATAAAAACAAATATGAGGCATTTTAAAAATAATGTGAAGGACGCCAAGCCATCGCATCAAAGATTTAGTCACCCGGGGACCAAGCAGCAATAATGAGCAAAATAAATAACCCACAGCACACACAAATTTTTAACGAATTTCCGGCGCAGTTCCCAGGGTTTTTCAATTAAAAATGCATTTGCCAGGAGAGACGGAAAACTTAATCGAGGCAAAACTAACTAATTTTGCAAATGATTTCCTCAAATTAAATAAAATATCCTCGTTGCAGAGGGTAGTCAGTCTTGACCCGTCAAATCAAAGATTTAGGCCAAGTCACAATAATCAGCCGAACCCAAAACAATTTCCAGCCTTCTCCTCCAGCAATTACCTGGTCAGAGACTCGACTTGACTTGACCATGCCGTGATTTTGCCAATTTCGCAATTAAAAATGCATTGACCAGAGTTGAGTGGGACAGTTTAGCTATTGACACGACTCATTGGCCGAGCGCAATTCATTTCGGCCAGGACATGTCAGCCTTGCAAATTGCAAATCGCAAATTACAATTGCGTGCATCGATCGGCGATGAAATATGCAGGTGCTTTCTCCTTTCTGGTAGCCACCAACTGCCCAACTTCACAGCGACCAGCGACCAGCGGGCAAGTCAATAGAAAATGTGTGTCGTTAATCAAAGGGTATTAGTTGTAGCAGGAGCCCCCCTCGGAGGAGGGGGAGTCCTGTGTGAGGACGAGGACAACGCTGGCGACTTTTTGTACAGTCGGACGATGTACGATGTACGACCTTATTGCCATGAGGAGTCGGAGTCCGTTGCCTACTGGCACTTGCGATATGCCTGTAATTGCATTTTATCGATCCGATCCGGCAGCTCCCTACATATATATATACATATCTGTGTGTGGCAATTGCCACGTACACACACACACACACACACACCAACTATAATAAAGAGGGGGCAACACGAAAAAAAAAAGAGAGAGGGAAAATGTAAAAGAAAAGTGGAAAAGACGTCGTTGGTTGCTCGGCTACACGGCAGCAAGTTTGTTACTCATTCATAAATCATGTGTGCAGCACAGCGACATATAGACAGATGGGCAAATAGACAGACAGCCAGCGAGGCAACTCATATACGAGTACGAGAACGAGTAGCCTGGTCACTGAAAATTGCAGCGCCGCTTTCCAGCTAACAACGGCAGTGGCAGTTGGCCCAGAACCGACTGAGGGCCGGCACAGCCCATAAGCCAGAAGCCAGAACTCTACAAGCGTTTCATATACTGGATACGGCACGACATACGGGAGGATATGGGATATGGGATAAGGGCAGAGGGAAAAAAAAATAAAACAAGATATAGGAAACGATATATGAATATGCCATAAAACAATATAGGCAGGCCGGGCAGTAACAGCAATAACAACAGCGGGGATGACAACAACGCGGTCGAGGGCAATTGCAATTACAGTGGAGATGCGCTAAGGGGAATTGGGTTTAGGCAGAAAATCAATTTGAAGTATTATTAACTGGGAAATGGTGCAAAATATGAATAGGTAGAGAGTTTAAGTAAAAGAAAACAACTATTATTAATTCTTATATCAAGTCAAGAAAGAGCAGCTTTAGCTTTATAATTAAAAACTTCTTCTTATAAAAATATGAAAAAGTTAAAGTCTACAGAAAGTATTTATTCAAGTTGCCTGGCCGCCTCTAAGCAATATGTCCTGTACAAATATAGAGTTCACAACAGCCGAGCTGCGCCCAAAACTATGCTATGAATTTCATTTGGCAAGCCAAGGACATGCCCAACGTGCGCCTAAGCAGCCAGCTTGTGGGCGGCCGGGCTTCGGTGCGGTTGGGTGTATTTTTTGGTGGGTATTTTTCCGGGTGGCTTAGGTGGCCTGGAGGAGTGGGTGGGGAACGAGTTCGGGTAGCTTTCGGGGGCCCCGGCTTGGCAGTTGGCGTCGCCAGCCGCCACTAATATTAAAATTGAAAATTTTGTAATTTTTCTTTTTGGCAAGCCGGCGCAGCGCAGTCATAACAGCAGCTGCTGCTGCTGCTGCTACTCCCTCCCCCTACCTACTGCTACCCCTAGAGCATATATCTGTGTCCGCTTCTTGGCAATAACATGCATGAGTGTGCAATTTTTGCAGTTGCCAAGACCATCGTCAGCTCCTATCGCTCCAGCGAGCGCCGTCCTGCGGGAAATTTTCGACAGGTAAAAATGGCAGCCGGGACGGGCTCAACACAGAACTCACAATCAGACTCACCTGAGAGCTGGAAGCTTGTACCTTCAGGCCGCGGAATTAACTGGCCAACGAGCCCTGGCCGTGGCCCATTCCTCATGCCGGCCGGGTGCATTTGTATCCAGCAGATACATTTTTGATTGAGTTACGTGTGGAGCGCGGAGCAGGTACCGAAAATTGCCGGCTTCATTTGTTCCAAGGCTGCTGATTTATGAAGTTGCAACGGAATAGAAAATAAAAACCTGACGAAAGCCCTGGGGCTACACTAGAAAAATTCAATTATAAATTATGATTAATTTACGAAAGTGTACAAGGGGAAACTTAATAAGTAAACTTATTTCTGAGGCTTTCTTAGACCCATTTTTAAAAGCTTTGAATAGCTTATTTTTAATGTTAATAAATAGAGAGTTAGCAACTGCTTAAAATAGTTTAAAACTATAACTTACAACCTCCAATTTCTGCTCTAAAAATAAAACCACAAGAAGCTATCAAAATTTCCCTGCAAATTTAGCAGTTTTAGAACTTGTTTCTTCGTGTGCAGCTTTACGTGCAACCTGCAACGTGCGCTAATTTTATATAATTAAAACAAATACAAACACACTCCAGGAAGAGCAGTTTCGCCCGCACGTTGTCGTCTCAAGGAAAAGGAGCTCTCCGCTTGGAGCTCAGAGCTTCTGCTGCTCGGCACATGTCGCTAATAAGCCTGCGTGTTTACTGTTACTTGTTTCAACTAATTTGTCAGTTACGCCCCAGCTCGGCCACGCCCCCGCCCACAGGCTCCAGTGAAACGCCCCCGCCCGCATGGCAAGGCAAACACAAGTACAGGATATATACACAAACACAAACAAAATGCGGGCGCCGGGGCATCAGGTGTCTGCACTTGGCCTTGCTAATTGCACAGAGAGACCGAGCAAGACCTTCTTTTTTCGACCATGTGAAATCTCAGACAATTGCGCTAATTGAAAAGCCCCGATAAGGCCAAAGTGCCGAAATCGGAGGGGGGAAATCGGGCCAGCATGGAGGAGCACTAAGCGGATAGAGGATAGAGCGCTAGGCAATGCTAGAAAGCCTGAAATGGAATTTCCTATGGCTTCCAATCTGATGGAAACTTGCGTCCTACTTTTGGATACTCCAAGTGAAGTAACTTGAAGGGGGAATGGTAAAAAAAAAGATAATTAAGTCATTTTTTTTAATTTGAGTAATTAATATTGTGATTTTAAATAAGCCAAAATATTGTTTTCTTTATATAAAAATTTTATTCAAGTGACTTTAAAGGATTAACTAAATAAAAATATGGCTATAATTTGATTAAAATATTTTTGAATGGCTTTTTTTTATATTGAATAAATAGTATTTATAATATGATTATAAAAATAGGTTTAGGAGAGATTAAGCTTTGATAATTAATTAATTTATAGTCACTGATTTATACTAAAAATTATATTTTTTAATTCCACTTTAATTCATCCTGAGTAAACCTCTAAGGGAATAAAAAAATGTATAAAAATAATACTCGCTTACTATCACTATCCCTAACCATTTAAACCCAGTTTTTCACTAAAAAAGTAAATCCTGCAACTATAACTTTTACTTTGCTCAAATTGCAACGTCTACAAATTGAAGAAATTTAATTAAGCCATAATAAATCCTTTCCCAATTCCGGGCATAAAAACCCCCGAAATGACTTGACATTCCGGGAATTTGAGTTCTTCGTCAGCCACCAATTGGAGGATATCCAGAGAGTGGCCACCACGCTGCTCTAGAGCTGGCCAGCGCCATTAGGACAAAGTTATTATGCCCGATCCCAAGGCGGCGAGGGGGGCGGGTCAAGATGGGGGGCAGGGGATTCAAGGAGGGAGCCGAGCTGGCAAAGTTTATTATGTAAACTCGGAGCGGCCAGTGTTTGAATTACTCGCCCAGCCGCCACTTGAGGCCCTGCAGGGGATGCATATTGAGGTCAGCCGGAGGACAGCTATCCTGGCCTGGCCGGGCTCTGGCCTGGCTCTGGCTCTGAAAGGGGGATGGGCAGGGGAATGTCCTGGGTGTCCTGCAAAGGGGTGAGGGCGCCGCCTCTGTCTCGGTCTCGACACTTGAGTAAATTATTTAGCCGCTCGCTCACACAAAAGCATATTTCGTTCAATTTTTGCAGCCCTTAAACTTTTTCTGCCCCACTCTCACTCACTCATCCTCGCTTCTCCGCTCTTATTTTGCAGGTTTTGGCTTCGTTACATTTCAAAGCGAAGATGTGGTAGACAAAGTTTGCGAAATTCATTTCCACGAGATAAACAACAAAATGGTAAGTGAAGCGTGGCGGTCTGAATCGCAGCCCAGGAGGCTTAACTTCCCCTTCATCTTTAAGTTTTTTTGCTTTTCTTTTGCCATACACAGCAAAAATACTTGCCCGAATTGCCCATCAATTTATGATTTTATTATGGCAAAAATATCAGATATCTCTGGTGGAATAATAAATTTACACAGGGACTGAAGCACCTTGAGCAGAAGTCGCTATTTATTTTCTTATTTATTATTTGTCTATATAATAAATAAATAATATTAGTGTGTTTAGTTTGACTCTCTTCCTGTTTAATTTAAATAAAATTTTCAAGAACTAAAGACCTTGGAAACGTAACTAAACATCCTTAAACAAATTTATATATAATTTTAAATGAGTTACCAAAGAAACTCTTCTTTTAATTATGTTTTATAAATGGAAAAAATATCTTTAGTTTTTCTTTTAACGAAATAAACATTTTTAAAATATTTTATGAGTATTTTAAGCTCATATTTATCAAATTTTCAACAATATAATTTATTAAAAAACTCATTTATGATTATTTCTTAACCCCACAGGTCGAATGCAAGAAGGCGCAGCCGAAGGAGGTGATGCTGCCGGCCAACCTGGCCAAGACACGGGCTGCCGGGCGCTCCGCATACGGTGAGTTGGTAGTCTGGGGCAGCAGCCACGCCCATTCCTCGGCGGCCACGTCCGCCGCTGCCGCAGCCGCAGGCTTGCTGCCGAGTAGTTTAGCGGCTGCCGCCTCCGTGCTGCAGCAGCACCAGCAGCAGCAGCACCACCAACAGCAGCAGCAGCAGCAACAACAGCAACAACATCAGCACCACCAGCAACTACACACGCACACACAGTCGGCACACACAACACACACCCACCACCAGCTGCTGAGCTCGCTAAGGTACACACCTTATCCCCTGCCCGCTCACCTTTCGGCGGCAGCCGTGGTTGCCGCCCAGCAGCAGCAGCAGCAGCAACAGCAGCAACAACACCAGGCAGCTGCCGCCCAGCAGCAACACCAAGCAGTTGCTGCACAGCAGCATCAACAGCAGCAGCAGCATAGCCTCGCCCAGGTGGTGGCAGCTGCTGCAGGTGCTCCGGGACTGCTTCCACTGGCCAGTCCCTCGCCCGCCTCGGCCACGCCCTCGCTGCTCCAGTACGCGGCAGCTGCCAATGCTTTGCCCGGTCAGAGCAACGCCGCCTTGGCCAATTCTCTGTATGCCGATGCCGCCGCCGTCGTTGGCTACAAGCGGCTCCTGGCAGCGGCGGCAGTGAGCAGTGGTCTAAGGACTCCCGCCTCCGCTTTGGGTGCTCTGCAAGCAGCGGCTCCGGCTGCTGCCGCAGCAGCGGCTGCCCAATTGCAGCAGGCACAGCTTCGGCAAAATGCCGCCTTGGCCGCAGCCCATTATCCGCTCAGCGAACTCCTGGCCATGCCGGGCGGCCTGGAGATGGCGGGAGCGGGCGCCAACTCCGCGGCAGCTGCGGCGGCCTCGCTGTACCAGCTGCCCGGGATCTGACCGAACAGGCCCCAGTGAGAGGTCCTTAAGGCAGCTTAAAGTCTAAATTCAATATCGCAAGATATTTTTGAGGATTTTAGGTTCCATATCCAAAGATATTCTTCTACAAATCTTCGAAATTTAAAGGCTTTAATTTAAAAGAATTTCGTTTAGTCAAAGATAATAAAATATATACAATTTGTATAAATTAATCAGCGATTTATTTAGCTTAATGAATTTTAATTGCTTAATCTGCAAATTGGCCAACTGCAAGGCTCACAAAAACTATAATTATATATTGTTTGATTAAAAAATGTTTGCTCAATATAAATTTTCCCACTCTTGATGATGGGAAAATGTATTTTAAGCGATTTTATTCGGCCAATTAATTAAAAATGCATCAGTCAAACAAATTAATCAAGCGCAAGAGTAACAAAGTTAATCCTAGAAAATTTCGCAAAATTTGCCTGATTTATTAATCAAAAGATAAATATATATATATTTATTTATATATATAAATTGTTAAAGAAATGCTGACTAAACCGAAATCTTTAAATTTGCCCAAGATTTTAAAGCTTCTACAGTCTCAAATTTTTGCTATTGTATAATAGTACCAACTATAATTCTGCACACTCTCAAGACACAACCACAAGACACACACTTAACGACTCTACACCTACATATACATATATATATGACTCTCATTCCGTCTCAATGTCCAAAAGAATATATTAAGCGGCGATTAGGCGCGAATCGCCTTTAAAGCCTAGGCCTAGGATTACGTGTACTTTTACTTACAATTAGCCATGTACTTATGCCATATGTACTATATATCGTATATATATATATATCTTATATATTTTGTGTCTGTCTAAGCTGCGTTTAGGCCACGCGGCGTATGCGTTATCTAACCGAATTACTTACAATAGCGGCGCATTCGTTTTCTTTCTTTAGACTCTAAGCGAACTTTGATTACTTAAGAACTAGGCTAAGTGCAGGTCCTAGAGAGCTGCTTAGATACATACTTACTTACTATCGAGGCCATCGATAAACCCTAGACCTTAGAAGGCGATCGTAACAGTTATCATAATGTAATGCGTCTTAGACACCTGGCGAGCCCCACATGTGGATGTAAAGAAATTAATTAAACAACCGATGCCAAGCGGGACGAAAGTCATCACTCATTTATGTTTTGCGTGTGTGTGAGAACGGACTCTCTCCTGTACCATATATATATCGAACATTTCTTATTATTATACTTACTAATACGTACCACTCATATCAATAGCTCTTTCTAAAAGTGTATTTATCTAGCCCCAAAGCCAAAAGCGAGCATTTAACCGAATCGAATTCAAACCTAGCAAATGTATCGAATTAGCGATTAAGTTGGATTAAGAAAAGGCCAGCGGAGGCCGGACGGAGGGACGGAGGGACGGCCCCTTAAGGTATTAGAAAGTATACACTCGTATTCAAGTAGGCATTGGCCATGTGTGTAACCGAGTTAGTTTGAAAAATTGATGACTCGAGCCGGGCCGGGCTGAGCTGGGCAGATGCCATCGAAGCCATCGGCCGGACAGCTGTCCGAGTGTAATTTTCCGAAATGGATCATGGATAATGGATGTGCAGTGCAGTGCAATGCGCTATGTGTGCAGTGTGCATTCGGGCCAATTACAGGGACCCGGCCAAATTACGGCTCAGACAGCTGATGGCCGGACCGACTGGTAATAGGAGGCAACTCCCCCGGCCATCCGTCATCTCCTTGTGTCCGCACACATACATATATTGTTTGCCATAGCCATTAATATTTGACTAAACTCGAAACTAGCTATTTATTATACATGCATAAACAACCATATATACACGCATCTATTGCATTACGATAAGCGCATTAAGCGCTCAAATTCAAACTCAAACTCAAATTCAAATTCAAATTCAAACTCGAATCGAACGCAAATTCAACTCCTAGTTGAATCCATTGTAACATTAGCCTAAGTTGCAACAATCGGAAGAAGACACAAGACAGGAAACGAGTCGCCACCAGCCGCCCTTCGATGTCACGAATGAACGAACGAATGAAAGAGCGAAGGAACTGGCCAAGGATGAGAATTTCACTGAGAAACCGGAAGTCACTCGAGAGGCCGATGCAAAATTTAAACAAAAATTTCTTAACTAACATCTAATAGCTGTCAACCCTCCTCTCTATATTCCACCCCCCTTGAGTTGTAGTATTTAACTAGCCCACATATACTTATAGTTTTTGCCAATTGTGCGTGTTTAGTTTCAATAATATTTTCCCTAATTTTCTTTTACCAAAATTTTCCTAATACCTTAGCTTTTTGGGCGCGGGGCAATGGTCTGCAGACATGGGGCATTTTTGTAGAAATGCACAACAGCAGACCCTTAGAGTTGCCCCCGCCCGATATAACATATAACAATTATAATTAGCAGAAAATTTCAAATTTATAATCATAGAATAGAAACTAAATGTCTTAGATTATATCTACATATCTAATAAGTGTTTAGAATTGTGTCATATCTGCGGTATATCGAACCAATGTAACTCTACATATATATAACTCTATATAAACATAGCTCAGATCAAGGCTGTTAATGCAGAAATGGAAAACGAAATCGGGAGATATCTACATATCTATATATCCCCGTGTGTCGAGCAGTCGCAAAACATTTCTTAGAACTCAGAAAACATACACAAACTATATATTTAAGAGTAGTATATAGCGGAACGATCGATCTGGGATCGGCAGTTCCTTAGTTGACACACTTGATTAGAACTCTAAGTACACACGAGTCGAACAAATACGTATAGTAAATCAGTCAATCCATATTTACACTCTATAACAATTAGTCCTGATATAATCTCGATACTCTTCTGTTTTGAATTCATTATTAGCTCTGATAAAATCGTGTGAGAATGCCAGTAATTATCTGTTTTTGCCTTTCTTTTCTGTGCTCTCTCTCTCGTTTCTTATATGCGACTCCTCTAGATAACATCATGTGGGGACTGGGGACATTGCCCGAAGGTGAGAACTATCTATATCCTCCATAAGTATATTCAATTTAATAATTTAAATATTTCAATTAGGTTTTCCGGCAGCTGCCTATGCTGCCTATGCCGCTGGTCGTGGGTATTCGGGCTATCCCAGCTTTGGACTGCCCTATCCAACTGGTAAGTCCAACAAATACCCATGTATACACACGCTTAGACACACCTGAACCTGCACAGCGCACACACTGAATCACACCTGCTCAGCCCCTGTTCATTACTTGTATGTGAGTGAGAGTGTGAAGAAGCAACCCCGTGACTAAAACCAACCATAAAACACACACACATTTGCCACATGAAAACCCCCCCCAAGAGCCCCAAAACGAACCGAATCTGTGTGCCACTTGATATGACGAAAGGCCATAACATTAGCATTACTAACCCAGTTAGCTCGTCGTCTGCCCTCGATGTTCTATATATATTCGAACCGAACTACAGCCACAAAACATCCATGTCTCCCCCTTAGTTTTGCTTTGATCACTCTTTATACTTTTGTATTTGTATTTGCTTTGCAGCGGGTGTGATGGGCGTAGTGCCGGAGAATCGGATACTGATTGGCGACTACATGACCTAGGACATGGCGGCCCCCAAATGACTATTTATCGAGTATTACTCATTACTGAAATAAATCAAATGAATCACTGTTTTCTAAATAAAAAGAAAGAGCAAAAAAAGCGTTCGTCATATCAATGCACAATGTAGTAGCTGAAAAGATCGGAGAACCAATTGAAGACACTCACAGCGCCACATGACATATAGAAACCCCTCTAGAATTGTGTCCTGCGCATCCAGCTGATAATTCCATTAAAGCTTGGCCTTGAGTTTATCATTTGTCCACCACTGAACAACACACTGAGAGATCCCACAAACCCCTAAACACTGGCTACTAGGGCTTTTACCTGATGTCAATAAATACCTTACCCTCTGCGTGAGCTAGAGCTGTGCAACTATCGCGGAAGTTATCGAGAAAATCGATAGAGCAGTGCAGCAATCGAGGCGGTTATTTAACAAATTTAAAGATTAAAGTTCCTTTATAAAACTAAAACAGATGGGTTTAAGTTTGAAAATATTTTAAAATAATATATTTGATTTCTATAATATTCATCGATAATATATCGAAATTTATTATGCAGCTGTATTTCAATTATTTATACTCTTAAAGTAAAATCTGAAATAATATAAATTAATTTTTAGTACCTCAAAATTCTCTTAGGAAGTTTTTATAAAATATTTATCAGTAGTCCTGATATATCGAAAATTATTTCGGTACATTTGTAGTGTACCTATAATAATTAATTTGTATTCTATAGACACAATATAATATTTTGTCCCTAAACTATACATATATATATTTGCATTTATTTGTTTAAAACTATTCTAAAGATATATCTTGCAACTAGAGCTTGAGAATTACCAAATGTTCGATATATACCGTGGAATATCGAACTTAAAGCGATAAACATGAATGTATTTTTAACTCTACTTAGTAATTACTTAATTTATTTACCAATAACCTCTATATTTAATATCTTAAAATACAAATTAAATTTAGAACTACAAGATTTTAATTTCATCCAAAAAAGGAAATTCAGAGCTTCTTTAAACCGATAGTTCTGCAGCTCTAGCTTGCAGAGACTGTGCCTAAAAACTGTTTTGACCCCTTCTCTCCATCTCGCTCTCTGACTCTTTCTCTCTATCTATCTCTCTCTCTCTCTCTCTCTGTTCATCTATATCTTGTATCTCGTATGATTTTGTAGGCTTGACTATTTGCGGCATCGGTCGAAGTTATGGGACCGCTTGTAGCGCTGCCCCGGGCCGCAGCAGAGTGGCCCAACCGAATGGCGCCGCCTCTGCTGCTGCGGCCCCCTCCGGTGCCGCCACTGGCCACGCCCAGTCGGCGTATCACCAACAGGCGCTGACCTTGCCGCTGGCCACGGCCCTGACGGCCCGATCCGCGGCCATCAAATCGCAGTTTCTGGGCAACATAAATTTCTAGGCGAGAGACCAAGACCAAGAACCAAGTCTGATTGAGTGAAGATTGAGAGTGACCCACGACTCGAGTCCCCCCCCGACTCGCAATGACACTGTGAGAGCCAGAGTCGTGCCCCCTTTCTGTGTGTCAAGTAAACATGTGAACGGTGACAAGTAGGTACAGCTTAGTGTAGCCTGTATCTACGGTAAATGGTAACCACTACAACAACAAAAGAAACCCCAGTAAGACAACCACAAGAGTACACCAAGTGGCGGGCAAAGAACTAACGAGAGATTTGATTTGAAAAGAACTACATAGAAAATGTAACTTGGACACACATAGAAACACACACACACACTCTTAGCCCATATAGCCGGACAACACACACACACACAGAGAACTTACGTACTTGGACGCGACTCCCAAAGAAGTATACCCCATATATAAGTATATATTGTTGGAGCAGTTAACCAATTACCGCAGCAGTATTAGCCGGAAACCCTAAGTAGTGACTAGCGGCATCCCAAAACGTATAATAAAGTACCTATAATTGCGTATTCATAGAGCTAGAGCGGCTAGAGCACCCGTAACCAGTTAGAATCGTCTAGAACTAGGCCAGCATAATCACCCCGCAACAGCCAAGCGCCTGTTATAATCACACCAATACCAACACCGACACGTCTCTCTAGAAGCCCAATTAGACAAGTGACACTCTCTGTGTAACGAATTAATATATGTAGCGAACTATACTCGATCTTCATACAGTCGTCCCCACCCACTCACCTCACCTCACTTCACTTTACGCCACTTCACTTAACTTTTCACCCACTCGAAAGTATACTGTATCTGGCTTTTTGCAACCTGACCTGGACCCATTTGTATCCCGGTTTCAGGGACGCACATCTATTATTTATAAAACTATTTTGCGTAGCATTTAAATGCAAATTTCATTTGTAGTCCCTGTATGCATAAATTAGTTGCTACCCACAACAACAACGATAGCAGCAGCAACAAAGGCAACTGAAACTGGCAACTGCACATGGAAAAACATTTAGATAACAACAAATTTTAGCAGGCCTGTCACATGTAGTGCCATTATTATCCTTTAATTAATTTGCCGCGCATTATGTATGGAATTTTGCCAGTTTTTTCTTTGCCATTTGTTGTTGCTGCTGCTGTTGGTCGGTCGGTCGGTGGGTCCCATGAGTTTTTAGATAATTAGCAAACGTGCAGAGATTTTTGCCATAGCTAAAGTTCATTAATTAGTAGATTTTGCCCATTATCCGTAGCCGTTTCATATACAATATATATATAAAATATATTAACAAAAACCACATTTGGCCCGCATATATATACGTTTTGAAGCCTTTACTCTAAATGCATTAAAATTCCTTCCTTCATCGGTGCATCGCAAGAATTCCAAAATGGCTAAAAAAAAACACACACACACACAAAGAATGGCCAACAAAACGAGCGAAATTTTTTGACATTTCTATTTAAACAACATACATAGACATTACGATATATACCTATATTATTATACCTACTATACATGAATATTTATATATATACACATATTTAATATACGACGTTTACAAGCTAAGTTATTGAGTATCCATTTTATATGCGAGCCGTGACTCGATTTGATTTGTACAATAACGAAAAATACAATATTAATGTCCATCCATTTTCGAAGAGCAAAACGAAAAAGAAAAGCAAGGAAAAGTAAAGAAAAGCGGCAGCGAAATGAAAACAAATCTCTTTTAAGTTGATGAAAAATGCAATTTTTCTATGTCCCCTCCATTCGATGCGTAACTATAAGACCCACTTACCCACACACATTTAGGTATTTAAACACACACACACACACACACACGAAGGAATCTCGAACCTATCTAAGGAACTAAGATCAATAACTCTATAAATGGATAAGCTGTTACTTAGTTAATTGAAATGCAATTATCGCCACTTTGGGAGGAACTGCTTCGAGGTATTTGCAACTATTTAAATTGAAAAAATAAAACCGCTTGCGAGTTATTTACATACAAATAAAAACCTATATAGACACACACACACACACGCTCATACCTATATGTATTTTACACGTATATACTGTGATTTATAAGAAAACGCTTCAAACAAGAGAACAAGAAACCCATTTGCCAAACGCAGAATTGAAATCGCTTGCGCAGAAACGCATCAAACAGAAAATGCAAAACGAAAACGAAAAGTTATTAACTAAATAAATGCACAAAAACAAAAAAAAACTAAAAATAAATAAAAATAAATGCGGACGCAAAGCCGAAACCAAAGTCTATCCTTTCTCTGGCCTCGGGCCTAGGGCCTTTCAGCCTCTCTGCCTCTTAGCTCTCGTATTATTAGCGTTTTGCGATGCGATGCGAATGGAACTGACGGCTCCAAGAGTGACAAAGTGGCCATCGGGGCGTATGCGTAATATTGTGACAGCAACTTGGCAAGGACAACCACAACGAAAGACGACTGACTCCAGCCAAGGGAGGGGAAAGGAGGCAAATCAAGCCAGAAGCCAGAACCGAGAACAACTCGAGCTACTCGAGCACACTCCTCAACAAGGTCAGCTAATGGTCGTCTTATAGTTCCAATACAAGCATTATAATCTCTTTATATACGTATTTATTCATCTTTTTATCGAACCTATAACCGTTTTTGGCTCCATATCCGAACAGATTTTCCACATTTTACGATTATTAACTGTATGTAAACTGTTAGTTGATAGCAAAAGTTTAGCAAAGAGCGATATAAAACCAATGTAAACTGGCTGCGCCAGTCGTAGTTGAACAAATAACAACCATATATATACATATATATATTTATGTGTAGTGTTCTTCTTCAGTTTTGAATAAAACCTTGTGTTTAGTATAATTTCACACACACATCGAAACTACTAACACTAGCTCAACTATATATGAGAAGAGCGGCAGAAAAAGTAGCTCGAAATAGTGTTTAAAAAATGCCAACATGTAACCCAAACAAATAAACAAACACATTCATTAGTAGTAAACGGTAAGCCTGAAACATGTATAAAAACCCAAAACCTATTTTTATAAAACCCGATCATGTAAATGTCTCTCTTTTGTTGACTGATTCTGTTTGTTAAAGTGTCTCAATTGAACCCTTTTATGATAGGAGCTCCGACAACAGCTGGGAACAGTTGTTTTTCCGCAACCGCAAGACTGACAATTGCAAAAAACACCAAACTCGACCCCATTCGAGTCCAACAGTAATGCCAATTCCGACCTTACCCAGATATCCCAGAAACCAGACCCGGGCGGAAACGCATTTCATGCAATGGCAGACCGAAAAACCCCGGCTAAATAAGTTATTTATTTACAAAAGCAACCGTTAGTGCTGCTGCTTCTTTGTATCTGAGTTCCCAGATGAACTAATGAAAACAACATGGCGCACCGGGATTTCGGCACAAAAACGTAAACTAAACGTAAGCCAAAGTTGATTGGCGCCATAAAACGCACAACGGCTATGACGAAGGTCGTTGGTTTGATGGGTGATGGGTGATGGCTGATGGGTGGTGCTGTGCTAGTGCCAGGGACATGCCTCGTTACGTTACGTCACGTTACGTTACATCAATTTTTGTGTTTCCGCAGGAAATGCAACTGCTACGTTTCCGCCCACCACATTCCAGCAGAGCCAAAGCCAGAGTCCTGCTCAATCCTTTGCTGCCATAACCCGTTACCCATTTTTTTTTGTTCGGATTCGGATTCGGATTCGTATTCGCATTCTGTTGTCATTTCAATATTGGCGCTGGCGTATTTTTACATGCTGCAGCAGCTGTGACCATAACAAGGGAAAACAGCTACAAAAAAAGAAAGAAAAACGATAACAATGATAACGGGGCAAAAAGGGAAAAATGGATGAAACTGGGGGGAAAATGCACGGGGAGAATGGCGCCCAAAGGAAAGTGCACATCGCTGGGGCAAACCAAGCGTAGTAACTGAGTTTGGATGGGTTCTGGGATTGGGTTTGGTTCCCTTCGGTTCGGTTCGGTTTGGTTTGGTTTAGTTTGGCTTTGGCTTTGTTTTGTCATTGTAGCGTCAACATCCCCAGCCCAAAGCTCGTTTAATAACCGAGCAGCACTTTGTGTTTTCATAACCTGCGTTCCAGTTAGCGCCACCCCATTCCCATTTTCCTTTTCTGGCCCATATATATAGCCTTTTGCCCCTTTATATATTGTATATGTATCTGTAGGTACTTCCTTTCGCTGTTTTGGTTCGTCTTTTGTGTTTGCGTTTGGCATCGTAGCTGTGTCCCGGGACTAGTTAGAGTTGTTTACTTTCGCTTTTGATTGTTTGCTTCCTCGGCACACCGATATAGCGGAGCTATAGACCCACATGTATAACAATCGCATACTCGAATACTCTCTCTCACTCCATACCCACCTTAGTATAAGTATATATACTCGATCCCCAACTCCTTTCGTAACCCTAGAGCTCAGCCTTGATTACGTTTCGTATACACATTCGTATATACATCTATTGTGTAGTCTGTGGCCGAGTTTAACGACTTTTACCAATCGCCTAGCGATGATCCGCCGCCACCAGAGAGAGACCCGCACCCACTAATGACCACTCTGTTGCCCTCTTTTTGCCACTTACAGTTGATCTAACCAACGGGCAGCTGACACCCAACAACAATACCCCGCTGCTGACCCAGGCGCTGTCAGGTGAGTGACCTCGATATACATTTTCAGTTCTATATTTCAGTAGAAGCTTTGTTAAAGTTGTGTTTATTTAAAGCATTTAATAGTGTGTTGTTTGTAGACTTTTAAATTTCAAAAAAACACAACCAACTCAAGTACATTTGTCTTCATTTAATATTTGAATAACAACACTCATACGCACTGTTGTCTCAAGGTATTGCTGTCTTAAAATCACTCATACGCACTGTTGACATTTCCCTCTTTTATCAAATATTTGATAAGATTTTTTTACAACATAAAAATCCCTCTCTTCTTGCAGTCATGAACAACTATCAGGCGGCTGCTGCGGCCGCCCACAGCTTTGGTCCTTCGGCATCCCCGCATGCCGCCGCCGCCACCACGGCCACCCGGCAGGGATTCCCCTCGACCAACTCCCCCGGCCCGACCATCGACATGTACAGCTCGGCGGCCGCCGATAATGTGGGCTATGTGCAGGCCACCAGTCCGCAGCCGTCCGGCTTCCCCATCGCCGTCAGCCGCGCCCCATTGAACTACAGCCCGGTAAGTGTGGCACACGGCGGCGATCCCTCGCATTTAGATCCCGCAGCCAGCCAGGTCCCAGGATCCAGACCAGACCGCCAAAGCCAAAGATCCTGGGGCCTGGCTGGGCGGAGGCTAGAATTTAAGATAGAGCAACACCCACATAAAAGATCAGCAGTTCGGTTCGGTTCCGAGCCCTCCGCTTGGAACGCTCGTAGGACTCATACACCACACACCTCACACACACACACACACACACACTCATTCTCAGTAGTGATTATGATAATGATAAGGAGAGACTGCCGATGTAGAGCTAAACTATTGCGTTATCCTTCTATATATTGTATGTATTTCTCTTTCATTTCGTACAGATTTATTCGTTGAACTTTGCGATGGCTAATATATAAAAGACTGATAACCCAAAAATATAAAAATGCAAAAGAACAAAAAAAGCAAAAGTAAAAAAGAAAGAAACCCATTATATATTTAAATCGAACAAAATATATATGAAGAAAATACAAAAATAAAATAAATATAAACGAAAGCAAACAAAAGTAATAAGAGTATAAAAACAAACGCAGTTGCACAAGGTAGGCACACCAACAAAACTACAGCGTGTTCTCTTCTTTTTTCAACTAAACAATTTCAATTATTAACAATCAAATTCTTTTAACTACAACTAGTCGATAAAAAAACCAAAAAAAAAAAAAAAATATTATTATGATCAAAAAATAATAAACGTAAAAATATGTATGCACGTCACAAGCACAGTTTTCTAGGCCGTTTCAATTAAACCATTATTATTTATTTAAATTGTATACACCAAATATGTATTATATGAATATTTCAATACTACAATATTTCAATACTCCTCCTATGCCTCGCTGCAAACTAAAATAAATCATATCGAAACTTATTTATTATCCATGGCTGTCGGCGAGGTTTGATAAAGGACATGAGACAAAACAATTTGCATTTAATGCATTTTTTATCGTCTACAGCAGAGCATAAATATATATATTTTTTTGAAAAATAATTGTTTTTGAAAAGAGAAAACTTAAAATTCGGTTTTATATAAAGTAAAATAGTTGCAATTTTGAATTAAAAACTAAGTTAAATAAAAAATAGTTTGGTTTACAATTTTATTTACTTAGAAATCCCTTTTGGCTTGTTAAAAAATAGTATTATAAGTTGAAAAATGTTTAAAAAATAAGTTAAAACATAGCCTTTTAAATTTTCATAATATATTTAATTCGAATTAATTTAATATTTAAATTACAAAACTCATACGCACTGTTGTTCTAAAGAAAAATAATGATAAATATCACTCATACGCACTGTTAACTGTTTTTAAAAATGTTTAAAATTTCCTTAAGAGCAACAGAAGGGACTTTCCACCAAAACAGCTAGTTATTCCTATGAAACAAGATATTTGAGTGTCACTTTTAGGTTAATTTTTTAAATAAAACTTTCTGAAAAATAACATACAACTAAAACATAGGTAAAAAATTATATTATCCTTTATCAAACCTAGCCAACATTTTGTGTGAAAATTCTCTTAGTTCTTCTTATTTATTT
>JAEIII010001664.1:0-13302 GCA_018905755.1 Drosophila ohnishii | reverse complement strand
ATCAGAAATCAATCAGAGAGCCAAAATGCCGCTCTCTCCCTCTCTCTCTCTCTATCGACGTTTCTTTATATTTTGCGGTCCCACATTGCGTATGATTAATACGCATGGCCGGCTGTTATCGTTCAACTTCTTCCTGGGTCTGGCCTTATCTTCCATATTCACAACTAATGACGAAACGCTGACTAAGAAAGGACAAAGAGAAAAGCATAATACAACGTCGATATAAGTAAGATTCACTTAGAAACAAACTTTAATTGGTTGCATTGAGCTTTGCACAACAGGTTTTCGATCGGAGATGTATTAGATAATTGCTCGATTATATAGTAAATGCCGGTTGGGAAAAACGAAACCGGTTGCCAAGCTATACTTTTGTGTTTGGGGTAATTCCCTATTTACCTACGGCTTGAAAACACAGAGGGTTCTTTTGATTTTGGTAACATTTGTTGTTCTCAAAAAAATAAATAAATAAATAAAAAGAGCAAGCGGAAACACCACACAAAAATCACCAACAAAATAAATATTCCCCCAGCGTCTTGAGTCTGGAAAGATAACACTGTGTATGGGGAAAATCCAACGATAAACCTTCTCACATTTATCTCGCCCAAAAAACTAAATGAAGCTCAATTGCTGCTGCTGCTGCTGCTGCTGGATAAACAACAAACAACGTGTCTATCTAACAAAAAACAAACGTGCCGGAGAAAGGCCACTGCAGCTGCATAATGAGTGATAACTTTCCGGATTGAAGGAACGACCGGACACTGTTACACGTTGCTGGTGTCGATAAATCAAACTCAAATCTGCATTTGGTCAGATCTCGAACCAAGTCAGCTTACTCATGACAAAACAAACACAACTTGGGGAAACAAAAACACATATTCAAGACGGGGGAAAAAAAAATCAAACAAAAATATTGTTTTGAAGATTATGAATAAGCCTAAATATTAAATCTACATTGGGATAAATTTGTTTAGGTTTTAAAGAAATTTTTAAATAGAAAATAAATGATTTAATGATTTATATTAAATCATTCCTAATTAAAACTTACAAAGCTTACAGCAACCTAAAAATAAATAAAGTAGTTTCTATAAATTCCAAAAGTATGATTCCTTACCAGCTGTAATACCTTCTGCTGCAGGTATAGCAGAAAAACAAAAACAAAAACAGAATTAAAGCTGATTTAAGTTGGGCAATTGAGAAGCTGATGAGCCGCACGAAAAACATGAGCCACATGATACCCCAAGAGCTTGTTATTGCAATTGAGTCGAGGGCGTCTAATTGAACGTGAGGCTGACTTGGAAGGAAACTTATGGATTTGAAATTGGATTTGAGACGAGACTAAGACTGAGATTAGTTGAGGGGAACACCTACAGAAATAATATCTTAATAGTATTACCTAATAACTATTTTTTTTTTTTTTTTTTTGTATATATATTTAAAGCTACATTTTGAACCGTGTTCCCAAGTGACTATGCTGACTTGCAAATATTTTCAGCTGCTGATGAGATAATAACATTTAAGAAAGTAAAGTGAGTGTGAATAATTACAAAACGTTGGGTGACAGCTGGAGAGAATTTGGTTTCTGGAGAGTTGCTATATTTTACACTAGTAAAATAAATAAATACAAGTTAAATATGAAGTAAAAGTTTGAAGTACAACAATGTATGTTGCTCTCAAGAAAATAATTACATTTGCTTTAAGCAGGTTTCATAAAAATTGGTTACATTTCTTCCAATAAACTCTTTCCAAACAGATTTTATAGGAAAAATATATAGGTAGAGGATACCTGCTAATGTCTTGCATTAAAAGTCTTTTAAAATATAACCTTAACAGCCATCTAAATACTATTTAGGAACTCTGAAGTGCACAGCTTAGTGCGATAAGATTTAATTCAATTATGGAATGATGAGTACCATGTGGTACTCATTGGTTAGTCAAGTCATTTTAAAAGAACTAATATTTTTAGGGCTTTCTAATCGTAAATCGTTGGTCAAAATACTTATCAAGATCGTGCCTAATTTAATATTCTTTGATATTTCTTTCTCAATTTCCCTAGCTCTTAGTTTAAGGTAAAATATTCAGATTCTAACCATAGTAACGAATATCGTCTCTCCCTGTGCTTCTGCTGTTTCCCAGCAACATGTTCACAGCAAACGCATCGAAATCCTGACTGCTGGCCTCCTAACGACTGCTGGTGTTGCAGGACCGCTGATCCGTTCTTGTTAGCGCTTCCTTGGACGCTCAACGACATGGACTTGAAGAGCCTGGGCATGGACTTGGAACGCGAGTGCGTGGGCGCTGAACTGCGTTTCAATTGCAGCGCTTGGAATTGCGAGTTAGAATTTGAATTTGAATTGGAATTGGAATTTGAATCATAAGTCACATTGTTGTTATCGCACTTGTCACCACCGCAAAAACTGGCTGCGGCTGGCACGGCGGCTATTTCGAAATGGAAACCGTTTTCGGCCAGCTTATCGGGCCGGCTGCCGGCGGATTCACTATTGTTGTTGTTGCACATGGCAGGCGTATGATAAGCGGCCCGCAGAGGTGAACACTTCAAACACTAAAAACCCGAAGAGAGATACCCAAATAGAGTCAAAAACCGAAAAAATTGGAGGCAACCGAGACGCTTCACGTACTGCGTCTAATCGTAAACTGAGCGAAAAGCCAACTGCTAGCTGCGGAAAAAGGTTCTCCCCGTTGGGCAGTCGTTATTTTCTGGAGAATCAGCGGCACAAACACACGCAAACACCCTCGCACACCCCATAAAGTAAACCGAACCACTCAAACTCGGCTGGGGAATAAGAAAAAATGGAGAGAAGAGAGTGGAGAATGGAGAATGGAGAGGTTGCACTGCGGAAAATGAAATAAATCATTTTCTTGAAGCCAAGCTATCGGAATTGCCAGGGGAATCATAGAAATATCTGGGGATTGAGAACCTAAAAGCTTGAAGAGGGAGAAAAACGAGCATAAATTCCACAGAACTCGATAAATTGATTTATTAGAATTTCTCTTTGTAAGATAAGAATTAAAGGAAGGTACTGAAAATCTAACTCAAAAATATTTTATATTATTTTTTTTCATTAAGAATTTCTTACTCCATATTTAGAAATTCTTCACAACAATAGCAGATGAATCCCATTCGATCTTCACGGAGAGATTGTTGACGGAATACCACTGGACTGCTTTTCTTGGTTATAACCGAAGATAAGGATCTGCCAAGGCCTCTTAATTTGTATTTAAATAAAACCGGTTCCGAAGCACTAAATTCATTATTCATTACAAAATCCATTATTAAATTAAGTTCAAGTAACTAAAAGTGTTAAAAGCCGAAGTAACACAGACGTTTTCTAGACCGAGTCTAAACTTAAACTGAACAAAAAACAAACTGGAGAAGTGGGATAAATGAGTTTCTCGTTTGTTTTTAGATTTCTTAAGAAAAATCAATGCAAGCAACTGCATTTAGGGAAATGTTCAAGAATAAATGCAGATAAGAAAAGGAATTACACTAACAGAAAAGTTAAAAACAAGCAATTACACCCTTTAACTTGTAAATACTATTAATTCTTATTTTTAAATATTTTCTTATACCTAAATTTTATGAAATATATCTATGAGAAAAAAAAGTTTTATGTCTCAAATTTCCAATTTTAATTCTAATTCTATTTATTATTTTTTTTTTTTTTTTCAAATTTTTTCCCTTTGTGTATAGGCAACTTGCCCGTAGAAGAGCAGAAAAAAAACATGCTAAACAATAACAATGAGTAAACTCGGGAGCGGCTGAGCGCCTTCTTATAATTCTTGTTGTTTTCGAGCTTTTTTTTTTTCGCTCACAGCTAAACTTCTCATAACTGCTGTTTATATTGTTGTTGCTGCTTCGCACTCTTCAGTGTAAATGGGTTTATATCTTTATGACTTGTGCCTGAGCTGTACGACACGCGATTAATAGCCCAGCGCGAAAATATTGGTATACCTTTGGGGCAACAAGTTTATTAACAAGGTGAAGTGGCTTTAAGTAGATTATCATAGAAACTATGGGATTATTAATTGTAATTCTTTGGAAAATGGTTTAAATTTATTAGAAACTGGTTTTAGAATTTGACTTTTCATTTTTTGTAGCTCCCTCTTAATATAATCCCTCTAAGTGAGTCACAGAGATTGCTCTAATTTAATCTAAAGACCAGCAAAGAAACCACAACAAATTGAAGACATATATTATATATCACCCATGTGAAACTGGCACGATTCCCTCGCGTGGCTTTGCATTAGCACTCCTCCGGTTAACCCCTTTGACAGACAGTTCGGTAATAAGCCATTTGCCGGTGACGCATGACAAATGGATAAGCACCAAGCAATCGCAGTGGAAGCTAAATGCATGATAAATTGCCAAAGACATGCTCTTATACTCGGTCTCCTATAGCCGGGCAGTGTTGGTTTTATCTGGTAACCCAGTGGAATACGCACGAGTGACGAATGCCGGCGTCAAGGGAGCTGATATAATATTATAAAACAATTTATGAATTTATTGTTTGTCACCCTGACCAATTGTACAGACAACAACAATAACTTCTCACAGTTTGTGCTGATAACAGATTAAAAACTATATATTGGGTTATATTTTAATTGGAAAGAAAAACTTTTATGTTTACATTTATGTATATTAATCTTTAATGGCTTTCTGTAGAACTTTATCGGTAAACTATTAATAAAATAAATCCCACAACAAACATTATTCGAAGAACTTCTTATCTTATGAATGTGTTTGTTTATATTTTTTGTAATTTATTGTTTCAAACATGTGCAGCTGCAAACCTAATAAATCTAACACAGAATTCTCCATAGAACTCCTTATCTGCTAAAGGTTTCTAAATTCTTAAAAAAACACTCTGGGGAATCCCACACGAGCCACCATGTATAAAGCCGAAATTTCAGATAAAAATTTGAAATAAATAAGTTATGTTTTTCATAAAAAGACACACACTCGCAAGAGCCTTTCTAAGATTGAAGTATAACTTCTCATCGTATAAATAAAGCTTAGTTTTTTTCAGAGTCAAGGACTTACCCGCTAAAACCGCGACGTTTAGTGGACGAAGATAAAGCATCCGCCTTGCTGCGATTGCCTTAAAAAAATAATAAAAAAAAATCACATTTAGTTAAAGAAGGGTAAAAAATACACAAAAAATAAGAGCTCAAACTCACCCTGATCCTGCATATCGGATTTCTGTGAGCCCGCTGCTGCTCCGGCTGCACCCGTACCAGCTCCGGATCCGTGCTTGTGAGAGCCCGGCGGCGGTTTGAGCACTGAGACAGGCACAAGGCCCTCCTGCACGGCGGCATCGTCGTGCTGCGGATTCAGGCGCACCAAGCAGAAGTCCGGCTCGCCGGCTGTGGGCGGCTCGATAATCTCTACCTGCTGGCCCTTGTTCACGCTCAGCTCGTTGGTGCCAGAGCTGGCAATGTAGTCCGCCACCACCCAGGTGGCCTCCTGGTTGCCCAGCTGGAAGGGATAAGAAAGATGAGAAAAAACGAGATGAGTATACAAAGTGTCGCATTTCCTGGGTTCCTAAAAGGTTAACCCATTGAGGGTTTGTGTTTTTAAAGTTATGAAACTTCCCGAAAATGAGTTTTCTAGGATTTTATTTAAATAATATAATTAATATTTAATACATTTAATTATTGATAAGAGAACTATTAAAATTAAGAGCTAAAACACTCAACAATTATAAAGAAAGTCAGACAACTCAAGCCTGATTAATCGACATCCTTCAAGCCATAATATGAGGCCTTTGGAGGGTTAAACTGCTACGGGTCGAGGTCGAGAGCTGTACAACCTTATTGATTGACCGCCTGAGACAAAGGCCGAGGCCCCTGAGGGCCTCAAGGATCATCGGCAAAACGAACGAACTAATTAGAAAGCCATTCAAGCTTAGCACACATCCATTGTGCCACGGAAAACACAAGGAAGCACAAGGAAGCGGAAGTGAGAGACCGAAAAGGAGGTTGGCCCCGAGGAGCACTTCCGTCAGATTTGATTGGCGGCAAGCCACCAGAACAACCCACCTAATCAACTAGGCCTCAGCCTCCATGCTCTCCCTTATCCTCTGTGTACATTAATAATTTATAAGTTTATTAATTTACATGCGGCCTTGTCGGTTTGGTGTCGATGTGTGGGCGTCTATCAGCTCTTTAAATCGCAACGAGCAAGCCCCCAAGGGGGGCGGCCGGTTGACGCCGGATGATGGCAGCTGCATGGGAAAATTGTGGTTAATCGCCAATCGATGCCACTGGAATCCACAGAGTAAAGGGAAGTGCACAGAGAGAAAGTTTAACTTGAGATGTTAAGTTAAATAATATAAAAAGCTTTGAGGTACTCAGCATTTAAATATTTTATGGCTAGGTGCCTCCGTAATAAACCTTATTATTTATGCCCACGTTTTACTATTTAAATAGCAAATAAACGTAAGCTTAACAATTACAAATATAGAACGTTAAATACAAGCTGACTTTACATTTTTAAGCCTATTTATTTTATGGTAAGTAAACATTACAATTCATTACAAACAGGAAGTCAGAGCTTGTTAAGATTTCTTACAGCCTTTCATGTAGTTAAAATAAATATTTGTAAGTATTTTTTACTGAGACATATCCTCCGGAAATAAACACTATTTATTTTCCCAGAAACTATAATCTAGTTACAGTTTAAGGCACCAAGTACTTCCTCTTTTTGCCGTGCACATGTGAGACTGAATATTTCAGCTTCATATGAAATTCCCAGGCGTTGCCGTGGGATGATATTTATTTCACATATAATATTTATGTGGGACACGCCATAAACTGGCTGAGGGAGCTGGCCGCATGGAAACACCTGGCAGCAGGTGGGCTAGAGCACGGAGCATAGAGCACGAAGCTCAAAACAAGGTGGCATGGGCCAAATGGCAAAATGATGTCGCCAAGGCAAACGACGGGTGACGGTGAGCGGAAGGAAAGAGAGAGAGTAAATTAAGGAGGGGGAAGATGGGCACTAAAGAGGGGGGGCTGAGGTGACTGGCGCTCATAAGCGCAATTAAATCAACTTCATCAGCGGACAGGAGCAAGAGCAGCGGCATAGAGAGAGAGAGAGAGGGAGAGCGAGAGCTTAGTTTATTATGCTCGCCTGGCTGCCTTTAGCCACTGCACGACCTCCTAGTGCCAGTGTTTCCAGGGGAAGAGAGGGAGCTGTTAATTTAATACACTTACAAAAAATACTTCAAACAATTTAAAAAAAAATTTCAATTGTAAAATAATTTTTTTTGCTATATTAAACAAAGTAAAGACTAACTTTGCTCTAAAAACTTTAATTAAATTATAAAATAATATAAACATCTTTTAAGCTTTTGTAAAAACTTTTTCTCCAGGTGTACCAACACACACACATTTAGAGAGGGCCTCTTTTTGTCCTTTTAGGAGCTCCAGCTCCAGCGATGGCGCTGTTAATTAAGCAGCACTGACACGGAAACGTGCCGCGCTTGTGTGTGCTAGTATTAGTCCGGGTGTTTGTGTGTGTGTGTGTAAGCGGTGAAGGGCGCTTGCAGGGTGTTTTTATCAGTGTGTGTGTGTGCACGTTTCCGCTTGTAATGCAATTAGTTGAAAAGTTTCCGAGGCGAAGTTTTGAAAAAGTTTCTTTCGACAAGAATTCTGGCGAGGAGACAAGAGGCGCAGCTCCGCTCAGCTCAGCTCCTTGGGGAGGCGTGGCCTCTTGGCAGTAATGATTTTTGTTGTTTTTATTTCTACTTATTTTCGGCTCTTAAATTGCCACTCAGCCTCAATGAAAATTGATTGGTGGCAAAAAATAAGAAAACAAAAAATCAGAGGGAAATGATTTTAAGCTGCAGCCGTCGCTAGAGTTTCCCTTATAATTCCTGCAACCCGGTGGCGTATACGTAATGCGTATACGCAACGTGAGACTCATCATTACGCTCATCATCATCGTCATCATCATCTTTGCCATTTGGCTGGCTGCAAATTGCTGCAGTCACGCAGTCACATACACCCCCACACACTAATAAGCTGCCATCAGGAGGAATTTTCCCTTTTCCACCCACTTTCCTCTTTTTCCCCTCCAGAGGACGATTTGCCAAGTGTGCTAGCAGCGCCTGTGGGTGGAAAATGTGAAAACTAGAAGCCAGAAGCAGCTGTCAGAAATCAGGAAAATCAACTGCGAGGAGAGGAAAAGAAGGAGACAGTCACACAATAGAGAGAGCTCTTTAAAACAGGCAACTTTCTAATTCTTCTCAATTTTCACCGAAAATTAACTCGGCTTTGCCCCGCGTCGACTCTTTCATTTCATTGTAGCTACAAATTAAGTTCATGTTCGCTTTCGTTCTCCTCTTTTGTTTCGTCTTTCGACCGAGTCTTTCATTAAAATAATGAAAGGATATTTCAGTGCTCACAGCAGCAGGAGCAGCAGTGGCAGCAGAGGGAAATCGCACGAGTTTTTCCAGCTGCAAAATGCAATCAGCGCCGGCTTGTTGGGTTTCTTCGCCTTTTCGTCTTTGCCCGCCGCCTACAATTTTGCATAAAATAATTAACGTGGCTTACAGTTTCTCTGGCACACATTTCCATATTTAAAAGGAACGAGTGCCCGAAAGGCGCTACCAACTAAATTTAAAATTCCCTTTTTAGGTAGGATATTTCCTTGGAATTTTCCAAGTTATTGAGGCAATTGCAGGGCCATAAATTGGCAGTCGCAATCCAATGGAGAATCAAACCTCATCTATTTTGCATACTCAATTGAAAACTTTCCACGCCGAACTCGAGGCGGATTTGCATAGCTGAGGAGTTGGGAGGAAAATGGAGAAAAGAGGAGAATAAACAAAGTGGGAAAACCCAAGCCTAGGATGCAGCCCGAAATTCTGACGAAAACTTGGTAGATTAAAGTCCTGGCAGCAAGTCCAAGGACACGGCAAATACGTTGACAAGGCGGGATTTGCAGTTGACACTCGCAATTTCACATTCGCATTTCGAGGGCAAAGTTTTCCTAGGAGTTTTCCTCGCTTCTGCTGCTGCTGCTGATTACATGCTGATAACAATAATAGCTCAGAGACTCGGAAAACAGGCGCTCACAGGGTTCACATGAAAAGGAAAGGCTCAGCCGGAAAATGTGCTCCTTTCTTTTTTCCTTTTTTCGGCAAATTGTAAAGCGATTTGGCAAAATGTTTACGTTATTATTGATGGCTCTCCTTCTGCTTTCCCAGGCTGGATTGAAGGGGGGAGTGGCAGGTGGCTCCGGCATCCCGGGATCCTTGGGATGTAAGCTCATGTCTCTGCCTTTCGAGGAGGCATCGTAAAAACGCAATTGCTGCGACGACGACCCAAAAAGCCATCAATTGTTAAGTCATTAAAAAATATGCTTAGGCGCGGGAGACGCAGGGAAGGAGCACATAAAAGCAAGCGTCAGGGTTGTCAAGTGAAATTACAAACATCATTTAACTGATTGGAATAATGGGGGGCCAAGCTGTTTTATGCACTGGGAAAATAAATGTATTTATAGATTAAATAAAGGTATGTTTGGGGTTGATAAAAAAAATATTATTAAGGAAAGGTTTGCCAAAATAATATTTACGAGTAATTTTGAGTTTTAAATTGTTTATATTTAATCCCATTAATTATTGAGATATATAAATTTAAACTAAAATCTCTGCAGATTAAAATAACATTTGTTTCGCTATTTAAAATCTGTATTATTTTATTCTGAACCATTAATTATTCTTGAATACCCACTAAGGCCATAAATCAAGCAATAAATATTTATAACGACTAATTGCTAAGCTCTATTTAAAGCCATAAATATGCAGATTTTTATCCAATTAAAAATATATATTTTCCAAGCTCCAATTTATTTTTCCCGAGTGGAGGCTATATTTTAAGCATTTATCAAAATAAAGCTTTAAAGCACTATAAAAAAAATCTGTAAGACGAAAAGGGGATTTGCGTTCAATACATTTGATTTGAAGTGAGATATTGAGTGGAAAAGGGAAATTTTCGACAGATTTTCTATGCCAGTCCGGTGTTGTTGTTGCTGTTGCTATGTTGCTGTTCCTTTGGCCGAATTTGTTCGCCTAAATGCCCTCATGGGCGCCATAAATCACACAGATATGCCAGAGCAGCGCACACCAGAATACAAAACAGGAGAGAGATATATATTGAGAGAAGAGGGCTCCTACAATATAGGAGGTGCCGTGTTTCTGTGTGTGAATAAATGTGTGTACTTATAGATAGCCGCCGCACACTGGCTGTGTTTCTGGGGTACATAAAACATAAACGTCTATTATTCAATTAACTCGCACAGTGGGTCCGCCGGCAGGTGCAGCAGTCAGGGGTCGTTCACGTTCCCTGGGTCCCGACATCAATTACGTTGTGGCAAACACACAGTCAACAAGATGGCAAACAACAGGAGCGGGAGTGGGAGCGGGAGAGGGAGCGGCAGCAGGAGCAGGAATCTGGGAGCGGGAGCGGCAGCTGAAGGAGGCGCTAACCAGGAGGTGGAGCGGTAGCTATCGCTCTGCGGTCTGGTAATTGTACGACAACATGTTAACACCGAAAGCGGCCACATTCCCATTCCCATTGCGGGAGTGTGACTCCCACATCCACATCTATATCCACAACCACTTCCACTCATCGATAGGCCCATTGTCTGACCCGCCTGTTAATGTCTCCCTGTCGCAGTGTGTGTGCAAGTGCTGAATGAAAGTCATTTACAGCGCAAATCGAATAATATTCCAAGTCAATTACGTGCAACTACGACATGGCCGATAGGGGAATCTATCAGGGCAAAATGTTAAATACTTTTTACTTAAATTGTGCATAACGTTTAGTTCTTGATGGTTATTTAAGATTTTAATTGGTTGTTGGGCTTATACTTGCTAAGCCGCTTATTATTGAATATTTAGACAGGATTATTTGCACTTGTTTCTCAGGAAATTTGTTATTTTCATTGTAAACTGGTAAGTTAATAATTATTTAAATACTGTTTTATCTTTGTTAAATATATAAATATATATATTTTAAGCCCAAATTTTAACAGATTTTAATTTCTAGTAGAAGCCCGTAAATATTTGCATCCTTATATAATTTTTCAACAACTTCTTAGTTCCCAAAACCCATGTTTTGAGTGGCCAACAAGTCATAAGCCAAGTTGAATGAGTGATGGACGCCGCAATTAATGGACTTGGTGAGGGGCAGACATTGTCCAGCTTGGGAAAATCCTTCTCCTCATGGACAAATCAACTTGTTGTCTTCTTGATGGCAAACCCCTTGCCCAAAAAATTCCAAACAATTTGGTGCGAACAGCAGGCCAACAAAACCCACAAACGACTGACTGGCCCGGAAGCCTAGGACTCGGAGCCTCGGCCTCAGGGGCTCAGCCTTGACCAGCCCAAATGCTGTTCGGGATTTTAAAAGAGTTGGCCCCATGTCAAGTTGCCTTCGTCCCCATCCTCTTTACCATTGAGCCCCTCTTAAAACCCGGAGAGCAATCAATGGGGGAGCAGAGGACAAACTTTCACAGGGGGGAGCAGCGGCGGAGCTGGGTGCAAGTCATCCGGCAACAAGAGCCAGGACATCAGCAATTTGTGGCCGGCAGAGTCTCTCGCTCATGTCCATTGGATTGGATTGCCAGCAGCAGTGGGGACTGTGGATGACAGATGGGGACATGGAAGGTGGCGCCCACAGTCCCCGCAGTCCATGCTTTCCTTTCCCATGGGGAGCAATTGTGCGAGAGGCGGCTCTGGTTTAAAAGCAGCAGCAAAAAAAAACGATGTCTATCAATGGGCGTGTCACAGCACAGCATTTGCCATTGATTTTATGGCCCAAAAATTCGAGGCGTTGGTCCAGAAATGGAAAGGGAAATAAATTCAAGCCTAAGGCATCGAATTGTGATGGTCATTCGAACATAAAAGCATGTGCAAGTAAGCCGTATTGGGATTATGGCTGGAATCCATATCAGAAAAGCAGAAAAATATTTCAATTGATTAACAATTTCAGTTTTTATTTTCCTGAAAAATTTTCTTTAAAATTTGTATGTTTTTTTAAAGCTTTATTTAGGTTTCAATATTGGCTGATTTAAATGTTAACAAGAAATGCATATAGAAACCACACAAATATATATACTATAAATCCCATTTGATTTTTTAAAATACGATAACGATTTATTTCCTTTTTCAGCTTTTAAACCAGATGGCAATTTTCCGGCACAATACTAATATTAATTTTCTATCTCAGTTCCCTATTTTATTCAAGGTTTTTTAAGCTTTAAATTAAAAACCTTTTTGTGGAATTAAAAATTAAATTCTCTGCTTTCACAAACTTCTTTTAGATAAATTAAGCTGTGTGGAGATATTTAAGGCAATATAAACTCAAGCGTAAGACTCCGTTTAACCAAAAAGCCAACTGTTATTGGAGATTTCAAGGCTGCCTTGCCTTCAAAGGCTCTTCTAAACACAATCTTCCCCTAATGCTCCCGCTTGAGCCGGAGGCCTGCCCTTTAAATGCTTTCCTTTGGGGCTCGTATTTGCCCAATGTCAAGAATCATGTATCTTCTTGTGGTTCTGCAGCCAACATCTCGAGTTTTGCTGTCATAGCATGCTTCTGGTGACAATTTAGTTACAAATTTGTTTGGCCTTCCCAGCCTTCAGCAGCAACCCAATGCTTTGTCTGCTTTTTTTTTGCTGTACTACAAGTACGAGTATTTCATCGCAATTTGCATATCAGTGTTGCCATTGAGGAAACGACGACAAGAGAGCTCCTGGCTTTGTCTGTTTGCCAAGTTCTCGAGGAACGCAAGTAGTTGCTATCCGCAGGTAACTTTGTCCTCAAGTTTCAGATGGGCCACAGCGGCAGAATGATGGGATTTATTAAAATTGTTCTACATTCTCTGCACTTTGTTTGGCTGCATGTTTTGTGCTTCTGACTACACAAGACGCTCTCAACGCTCTTTTCCTTGGTCCACAAAAAAAATGTATTTCCCATTGTTAGAGTGCCAGCATTTCTTTTCCTGCTCTTGGAAGCGGCAAAAATACTCGTAGTACAGCAGGAACCCGTCTGAAGGAGCCAACTGCAGCTGACAGCGGCATCATGAGACATATTTTCGTGTGGCAGCAAATTTCCTTTTCAACGCGCGAGCAGAGAAAATAAAGGAAGAGACTGTTGCCTTCTTCTCCCCACTTCACAGTGGTCCGGCTTGTATGGGGAGAGTGGCCAAAAATACTCCTAGTTGAGGTAGGGACTTGAAACTTTGCACAAAATTTTTTTATATTTATTCTAAAATAA
>JAEIII010001647.1:0-14325 GCA_018905755.1 Drosophila ohnishii | reverse complement strand
GGCATCTATAGAGAAACAAAAAAGTAGGTTTAAAGAGTAGAGTTCAGGAGGTAAATCATAATTTTTATACTAAATTGTGAATGCGGTTGAAGCCTTTTTACCTTTTACAATATTTGTGGGTGATATATTTTTTTTGGTTTGGTTTTGATATTTGTTTACTAATTGATATGCAGGATTTATATAGATATTGTTAGTTCAGTACTTGGTTCAGTAATTGTTATATTTGAATGTTTTCATATTTGGTGGAAAAAGAAGTAAATAAGCAAGAGAAGAAATGGCGTATGTTTAATATTCGGTGATCAATTGAAACAACGAAACGGAAAAGTCAAACGAGTTATCATCATATACAGGTAATAATATCATATAATATATAGAGAGAGGCAGTAGTACTTCCACTTGTTGGTTGTATTTGATGGGTATATTATATAGGAATATAGATATATATATGTTACAATATTCAAAGGGGTGGTGTGTGAGAAAGAGCTCCAAAGTTGGACCCTCTACTGGACTCCCACTTTCTCTCTCTGTCTCTCCCCGTACGGAGCCTTCGTGACCCTTTGCCCAGTCATACCTTGTCCTTCTTGGCTTTCTTGCGGGCACTGCTCTTCGTGGACTCGCGACGCTCTTCATCCTCACTGCTGCCCGCCGCTGCTGCCTCATCCTCGTCCTCGCTGTCCTTGTCACTATGATCACTGTCGCTGTGTCGGCGCTTGCGTGACTTTTTCTTCTTCGACTTACTGCAAGTAGAATGGTGGTTCCTCCTTTTAGAATTAGTTAATTCCGAGAGTACAGAGATCACTACTGAAGAGTGTGAGAGATTGGACAACCTAGAGGTTGGCAGCGTTATGTATAAATAGGTTTACTTGTGGTTCAGTGCTTTACCTTCATCGAAAACAGCGCAAATTGCTTTGTCTTAACATTATAAGAAGGTAATCATAACAATAGAAAGAAAGATGAGAAAGTAATTCGCTTTTAATTCACAGAAAAGACCTCTTAAACTTTATTTTAATGTTTTTTATTATTTCTAGTAATTCTTTACTGTTTTTTTGAGATTTCTTTTTTTATGTTAGGCAAATGCTTGTGGTCTATGGTTTTAATAGTTTGTAGAATCGAATTATTACTTACCGCCGGGCAGAGTTTTTTTATATATATTTTTTTTTGGGAAAATGTGTATGGGCAAAGATTTGTGTTGAGTTATGGTTTGTTGAGTGTTAGGTGTGTATAGTGTAAGTGTTGACTAGTACAACCCATACGTACTTAGAGATCCCTGATCTAGATCTAGATCTACTCACTCTCGCTGCACACGGATTTAAATAAAAGATTGCCTGGGGCAAGTGTTAGGATATCGAAAGTATATATAATATATATTGCAGAAAGGCAAACATTTTTGAAACATTTTTTGTTTTCACTTGATTGGATTTGGGTTTTGGTTTGGTTCTTATGGCTTGCAGGATAGTGTTAACGCGTTTAAAACTAAGTGGGAAAGTCATTTGTACGTAACTTTTCGCTTCTTTTTACTTTCTTTCTCATATGAGTCCCTTTTGTGGTTTCAAATGCAATGTAAAAGAAGGAGTAGAGACGGAAAAACAAAATGTATTAAGCAGTTGATTGATAGTTTACAAAAATATCATTGGTTTTGTTGTCGTCACGCTCTAAGTTTTACTATGTACGATAACGATAACGAAGGATAACCATAAGGACAACATAAAATCATGAAACTGTAAAGTTCACAAAATAAAAACAGAGCAAAAAGGAAACATAAACACAGAGAGCTACGGTTGAAGGCGGCAGGAATGTGGTTCCGGGGGCCCAGGACTCTTACCTCTCTTTCTTGTGCTTCTTGGACTTTTTCTTCTTGTCCTTTTTGCGCTCAGGACTAGCCGAACTGTTGAGAAAAGGACATTACATCAGTTAAGGAGCCTTAATGAAGCTTTAAAAATGACAATACCTTTCTCTGGCGCGCTTCTTGCGCTTCTTCTTGTCCGACTTGGAGACATGTTCGCGCTCATTGTCGCTGGCGTTGTCTGCCTCTCGCTCCCGCGAGGGAGTACGGACCAGGGCATACCGCTTGCCCGTCTCCTTATCCTTGCCTGCTGCAGCCGCTGCGGCCGCCGCCGCCGCTGCCAGGCTCTCGCGCTGGGCGTCCAGTTCCTTTTGGAGAGCCACGCTTTTGGCCAGATCCTCTTTTGCCTTGCGATCGCTGTCGAAGCTGCTGCCCTCCACAAAGTACTCGGATATATTGAAGGCCTCGCGCAGTCTGGCGTTCTTCTGCTGCTGAGCCTCGGCAATCTGATGGGTGTCGCGAACACTGCAAAGGTTTTAAAAATATTTATTTTATGAATAGTTATATAACATTTATTACATTATTAATTCAAAATTATTATTATAATTATTATGCCTAAATATATATTACAAATTTTTCCCACGAATGTCTACCTTGTGGCCACCACACTGCCGGCACCCAGCAGCAGTGTCTCCAGCAGGCTGCTCGAGGATTGCTTGAGCAGCTCAAGTAAAATGCCTCCATCTATATTGATTTTCGAGGAGTGGGACAAAGGCAGCTCCCGATGGATGGATGCCAGCTCAGCTGTTCGCGGACCGGGCTCAAGTGCTGCCACAGACATGGCTGCCGGCTCCGGCTCCGGGTCGGGCTCTTTCTGCTGGCAGGCGCAGGCGCAGTCGTGCTGCATGCGTCTGGAGACTGCTGGTCGCCTGGTCTTGTTGGCGCCGCTTGCCAACGCCGGCCGCAAGGGCTTGAACTTCCTGGCCACCGCTGCATAATTCCACGTGTGAGCCGTGGCGGTGAGGCGGAAGCCCTCGTATTTGGCCAAGTACTCCCGGTTGTCGTGCTGGAAGTAGGGTGCCTTGCACTTCCTGCCCCCGTTTGCGGTGGCTTTGGGCCGGGGACTGCTCGGATTGCTACCGGGTGTGTGTGTGGGTGTGCTGCTAGGGGTGGCAATGCTGGTGCTGGTGGTGGTGGAGGTGACCGCGTGACCTGCGCGTTTGCGTCGCTTGCGGCGTTTCTTTGTTTTCACCACTTGCACTGTGGTGCCCGTCGTTGTGGATGCGGTAGGGTTCACCAAGGCAGCTGCCGTGCTATCCGCAACTGCCGACGTAGCCGTAGATGTGGCGTTAGCGGTGATGTTGCTGTAGATCTCCGAGGAGAGCATCTTAAATATATACTTAAATTGATTTTTTCTGCGCTTTTTATATTATTTATTTAAGCTCCACAAAAGGAAGACAGTGGAAGGGTTTTGTATCGCGATTATATATTTTTATCTTAAATATTATTCATTTTTTTATTTATTGCTTTATTTTTTATATTTTTTTCTTATATTCATTGTTTTTATATTTTTTTGGGGTTCGTTTGTGGTGAAAAATATATTTAAAACTTTATAAATCCTTGCAATTGAAAGACAATTGATTTTTATATGGTTTTATTTATTTTTTTAAGTTAAATAACCTTAAATAAAGGTTGTAGGGAAAAGTTAGGTTGGATTATATTTTTTTTTAATTATTTATTTTTATATTTGCTCGCTTAAATTCACTGTTTTCAAATTTGTTCTCAGGTAAAAATTATATTTTCAACTTTATAAATACATGTAATTGGAAGACAGTGGATTTTAATATGGTTTTATTTATTTTGTAGTTAAATAACCTTAAAAAGGTTTTAGGGAATAATTATGCTTTGAGTATATTTATTTATTTTTATTTTCGTTCTCTTGAATTCACTATTTTTATAATTTTTTCTGGGTTTTGTTTGTATTAAAAAATATATTTTCAACTTTATAAATCCATGTAATTGGAAGACAGTGGATTTCTATAGGTTATTTATTTCATTAACGACTTTATATATTTGTCTTCTTTATAAATATAATCATTTCTTTGCATATCCGAGTATTTTTTGGAAGACATTGGATCTCGGCTATAAGTATAAGCTTTTACTTATTTATTTCTGTACAAAAATATGAAGTTTCTGTTATATTTCATCGATTACTAATTGGAAGACGATGGATTAGCTTTAATTTGGTTTAACTTTCGCACTACATAAGGCGAACTTTGACTCTCTTTAATCTCTGGTTATCCTTATCGCTGTGGAAGACGTTGGATGAGATCAGGGAGACATTACTCCCATTATTTGATATACTCCGCTTGCGACAACTTCGAGCTCTTGCTGACTCCAGTACGCGACTTAGACTACGTTTAATTACTGACTAGGAATTGGAAGACTTATTTAGTGATTTGTTGCATTCATTCGGCTTGGATATCAAGTGTTGGTCTCTCTCTGCGCCTCGATGCCATCTTAGTGGCAACGGGGGCTCCACTCGTAGCACTTGCAACAACCACTATAACTTCTATTTAGTAGGCGACATGAGCGCTTAATCCACTAGGGCTCGGCAGCGGGTTGCAAATGGTGACTTAGGGGTGGGCCAAGGCCTGGCAGTCACCACTGTAGCCGGGTTTCCCTTCGGCGGGTGCATTTTCTTTTCCTCTCCTCCTCCATTGCCACACTTGAAGGTCTGCTGCAGCAATCCCGCTTAGTCATGTGAAATATAATACGTCTTTTATTTTGTTTTTATTTCCTTTGATTAGTTGGTTGCATTTTCGGTCCTGTTGTCTCCACTCTTCGGGGTTTTTATTGATTTTTCGAGCGATTTTGCTGGCGCTTCTAGGCCGCTTTTCGGTTCTTACTGCCGAACCAACTCCAACACATTGCCCCCGCACGCCACATCCTGGCCAAGGACACACTTAGTCGCTCGTTTTAGTGGACATTAATTGATTCTAATTTGTATGTATAGGATATATCTAGTTGCTACGCGGCGATTCCTGAGTTGCTTTGGCTTTGGAAGACTTGAAGTGACTGAGCGCATCCCGGAAAAATCTTTGCAGCAGCATTTTCTCTATCACTCGTCGCCTGTGATTGGCCTGAAACAAGGGGGGTGGCGTTGGGCGCTGCGGCGGCGCATGTCGCCTGGCTGGCTGCCTGCGTGTGTGGCATGCCATACAGCTGTCAAGTGCTGGCCGAGATTTAGCCAGGCCTTCGGTTTGTTTAACCGTTTATTGATTTGTTCACGTTTTGTTTTAAAATTACATAAGGCTGATGGTTAAGTAAGTGCCAGGTACTCACGCTACACGTCCAAATTCATCCTTGGCCACATCGGTCTTGCCCTGTCCCATCAACTTCTGGCGGAAAGCGTCCACATGCGTCTTGATCTCCTCCGGTGTGCGTCTGTTTACAGAGAAAAATAAAATTTTAATTAATGGTATAACTACAAAAGGATTAATTCCCTCCTTATAATACCTTTCAGCCTGTTTTAATTATTTATATAAAGCTTTATAATTTAACTAGAGTGTAAACTGTTCTAGGGTGTGCTCGGATTTGCGGATGTCTTCCGCTCAAAATAGTCTCTACAACTGAAATGCACTTTTTTCACCACTACCAGGCCCAGGGCCCTGGCCAGCCCAGTCCGGGCCGCCGGAAGAGTGCTCACATGTGACGACGACGCACGAGGGGGTGCGTCTAAGGGTGGCTCGTGCCTCAGTTTCACGGGGGGTTGTTCATTTCGGCGCGTGTGCGTCCGCTCTTTCGCTCTTTTGGCGAGCTACCAGGCGCCAATGTAAACATAAACAACACACCAGCAACAGACCGGCGTTACATAACCCTTGCAAGGATTGCAATTACATCCACTGTAAACCCGTTGTCGTAACTCCGACTTCCGGGAATTGTAAATATCGCTCACCCTTGCTTCTCGAGAATTTCCTCAAACTCGAGACACTTGACTTCGATCTTGCGCTTGCGGTCATGGTCCAGGATCTCCTTATTTGGCGGCCTATTCAGTTGGGCGTCCAGCTTCTTGGTGTCGTCCTCGGCGCGGTAATCCTTGTCCTTCTTGCCCGGCCGCACGAATGCCCAGTTGCGCTGCACGTGGCCATTGGTGCCGGAGCCACGGGGAGTGGTCAGTCCGATGCCGTTGTACATGCTGATGCTGCTGGATGTGCTCCAAGTAACGCCGCTAAACCATTAATGCCTGCTCCCGGGCGGCCACTAAACGCTGCAATTTCGCCAAGATGTAAAATCGATTTTTGGTGCATCGCCAGCGGAAATGAAAATGCATTTCCTGCAGGTTTATGTTGTTACCCTTTAAGCGTTCCTTTAGCGCTGAAAGCTGGGCGCTGGAGACTTGTTAAATTAATTTTCTTAGGTTCCGGTCAGATTTTATACCAATTTTCGGAATTTGTTGTGCGAAATTCCTGTAAAAGAATTAGAGCTGGGAACAAGCTTCGATGCTTACTTGGATGTTATCGATGTTTTTAAGCGATGTTTGGCTAAAATATAGGTAAAAACTTGGGGTTTATTTTTTAAAATCAACTTACAGTTTAAGTTTATGAAAATTAATAAATATTCATAAAAACAAATTTAATTTAAATTGTGAAAACAACATATAATTTCGAACATCGTGATTATCGAATTATCGATAAGTCTCCACCTCGAATGAACACGGTCACATTACTGCCGAACGTAAACAAATTTTGTTTTATTTTCGTAAATTAAGGAAATTAAAAGAAATAAGTAAACTATTGACATGAGCGACGCCGAGGAGCCAAAGCCAGAGAGTTCCTCGAAAATAGTCTTCAAGAAATCCGGCCGAAAGAACCTGCGGCAGCGCAAGAATTCAGATGACGAGGAGAAAGAGGAACAGTAAGATAATAAAATAAAAAAATAAACAATTAAATTTAAATATATATCTGTGAACAGACTTACCCTAGATGAAATCAAGGAGCGCCAGCGACTGAGACAACGGCCCAATGGCGTGAGCCTGGTGGGACTGGCCCTGGGCAAGAAAATTGCGCCCGAGGAGGAGTTGGCCATCAAGGATCCGTTTAATGTCAAGACTGGCGGACTGGTCAACATGCAGCAGCTGAAGTCCGGCAAGGTGAAGGAGGTGGAGGATGCCTACGATGTGGGCATTGGCACACAGTTCTCGGCGGAGACTAACAAGAGGGATGAGGACGAGGAGATGATGAAGTACATAGAGCAGGAGCTGCAGAAGCGCAAGGGCGGCGCCTCGGAGGCAGCAGACGATGGTGATGGCGATGTGAATAAGTACCTGACGCCCGAGGACGCGGCACTGTACGCCCTGCCCGACCACCTGAGGCAATCATCCTCGCACAGATCCGAAGAGATGTTGTCCAACCAAATGCTCAACGGTATTCCCGAGGTGGATCTGGGCATTTTGGCCAAGATCCGGAACATCGAAGCTACGGAAGATGCCAAGCAGAAGCTGCTGCAGGATGCCAAGAACAAGAAGGACGGACCTTCGCAGTTTGTGCCCACCAATATGGCGGTAAACTTTATGCAGCACAACAGATGTGAGTGTGTAGTTTATTTATCCTTTGCTTTTCTTTAAAATCTTTTTTATAATTTACAGTCAACATCGAGGATAATGGCGACCAGAGGAGACGTAAAAGAGAGGAGCGCGAGGGCAACAAGTCAGCCCAGCATCAAACCAACCCCAATGGTGTCAAGCGGGCAACAGATGATTACCATTATGACAAGTTTAGGAAGCAGTTTCGCAGATATTAAAAGCTCCAACAATAAAAAGTAGATTTTTGTTTATATAAGAAAGGAATTTGTTTTATTTGTAATATATAAGTAGAATCATTTTTAAAAGAAGAAATCCATTTGGAGCGCCTTTTCTGTAAGATAAAAACAGAAATCATAATAAGTAATCAAGATAGGGGAATCACTGTAATATTTCTGTTTTTATGATCAGTGAGAGACAAAATTAATTTCATAGCAACGCATGACTGAAGCTCAATGAGATTCCTACTCAAAATATCATCAGAAACAGAAAACTTTTAAAAATATATACAAATTTATACACACCTTAATGCTAGATAAAACAAAAGATCCAAAAACAGCTAAGAGAACCTGAAATAAATTAGAAAAATCCATTAATTAGTGGAGAATATTTAAGAGTCAATTTTATGTCTTAAATTTGTGTTATCAGAGATTAAAATTGATTTCAAAGCAACGAATGACTGAAGCTCAATGAGATTCCTACTAAAAAATATCATCAGCTAAGGAAATTTAATTTATTTTAAATATTATTTTATAATTACCTTTCAAGAGGTTGAAGTATTTTTACCATTCAAAGTATACCTGCAAAGAAAAAAATGTATTAATATAAATTAAACAATAAAATATGAATTTCAAACTCACCTTTCGTTGGATGTTTACTTTTCATTTTAGTACCTAGAATAGAACACTGAAAGAAATATTAAAACACAATCTCACGAGTTTCACTTAGTTTTTGAGTGGTTTTTATTATACCCAGACAACTCTGAAACGTTCATCCTCGCTCTAAAACGGTCAGCTTAGCAATATTTTGTTTATAGAAAAAGATTCTACATGGAACATGTAGAACGCGATGCACATTCCACCCGTTTATATGATGCCGATCTTGTTGGCAATGTCCAGAGCATCGTAGTCGCGCGCCAGGCGCACATAGGCCTTCTTCTGGCCATCGGGCCTGATCAGCACATTGACCTTGGCCACCTTGATGTCATAGAGCTTGCGGACGGCCGCACGCACATGGTTCTTGTTGGCGCGCAGGTGAGTGAGGAAGACCAGGGTGTTGTTGTCCTCGATCTTCTTCATGGCGGCCTCAGTGGTGAGCGGGTACTTGATAATGTTGTACGCGTCCATGCGGTTCCTGGTCGGCACCGACTTCCTGGGATACTTAGGGTTCCTGGGCAGCTTCAGGGTGGTGGGCCGACGGAAGTGCACGTTGGTGCGCACCTTGCGGGCGCGGGTGCCGAAAGCGCCCTTGATGATCTACAAAATAAAAAGTACATTAACTAAAAGACAGAATACAAGTATAAATGAGAAGCCCTACCTTCTTCTGGACCTTCTTGGCGTTCAGCAGAGCCACAGCCTTAGCCTTGGCAGTTCCCTTGGCGGGCTTGGTGCCGGGCTTCACAGCCTTCTTGGCCTTGGCGGCGGCACGGGCCTTCGCGGAGAGCTTGGCCAGCACCGACTGGGGCTTCTTGCCGGCAGCCAACTTCTTCTTAACATCCTTAGCCTTGGCCTTGGTGGCCACGGTCTTCTTCACGGCCGTGGGCTTCTTGGCAGCACCAGCAGCAGCCGCGGGCTTCTTGGCAGCACCAGCGGCGGCGGCGGGCTTCTTGGCCGGAGCAGCAGCAGCCTTCTTAGGGGCAGCAGCCGCAGGCTTGGCGGCAGCCGGAGCAGCCTCCTTCTTGCCGGCAGCGGGAGCCGCAGCAGCAGTCTTCTTCTGCTCGGGCTTCTTGTCGCCCGGCTTGGCTGTAAACAGAAGGGCAAACGGGGGTCAGCACGAAGTTCGCATTAGTAAACACGCTCCAAAGTTAGGTTAGGCCTGATCGATCAGCAAATGCAATGGGACGCGCTTTAACTAATAAACTATTACTTTTAATTCACTTTAACACATAATGTTACACTGATTAGATGTGTTTAGCCAGCTCGCATGTTCCCACAATTGCTTAGACGCTGCAGCCACCACCGCACGTGGCTCATCGAGCTCGCTTAAAAAAACACAATTCTGCCTTAAATTAACCATTTTCTGCGCACTTTTGTATTTCCACGCATTGGCCTGGCGTTCGCCTTGCTTTTGCTGATTAATCCACACATTTTAGGCCTATTTTTATATGAAAAACCCTTACCGGATTTCTCGGTTGGCTTTTTGGGTGGCATTTCTACGAGAAAAAGAAATGAAAAGGAAAACTGAGGGGCAGTTGTCAAAAAGCGGAAGCACGATTTGACAGCGGCGTGGCCAGATCGGGGGTATTTTGCGTAGAACAGCACAATTTTATGCACTTAACCGCACACTGTTAGTGGTTAACATGACAATGTGTGCACGCTGCAAATGGGGTAAATTGTCTGGCAACGCTATTACTTTCCGTTATTTGTAGGCTTCTTTTAAATTCTTTAATGTTTTCTTTTAATTTCTATGAATTATGTTTGGTGTTTCTGTATTATTATAATATAAAAAAGATTGGTGTATTTATTTTTCTTTATTTTAACATACAATTAAAGTTGTATATATATTTTTAGTGCATTCTTGAAGTAATTGTTCTTATAATTACAATTTAAAAATGAAATCCATGCTAGCAGGCACAACCACTTTTTTGAGGAGCGAAGCGACTGCTGATAAAGTTACGTAAATCTGCAAAAAAAAAAATCATTTCCAAAAATCTAATTTAAATAAGTAATTTACATTTAATTACCAAATGTTTGCGATTTAGCTGATGTATCAGTCTTCCCCTTCTCCTGGGCTGTGCCTTTGTGATATTTCATTTCCTGCTTTATGGCCTCCTCGAAGGCCAAGCCTGCAATCCTTTGGAATAGTTCCGTGACCTTAAATCCGGATCGCGCCGATACGGACCAGTACTCCGCCTGCATTTCGGAAGCTGCCAAGCCAGCCACACGCTCCATGCGCACGAATTCCTCTTTTGTCTGGTAAATAATTAATATTTAAACTTATATTTAGACTTTTATAGTTTTATGTTGAATTTACCAAGAGATCTGCCTTTGTGCCCGCCAAAAATATCAAGGGTTTCTGGCCAGTGTTGTAGTTGAGTGCGCTGTTGAGCCATTTTTTGGCCGATTCCAGGGTATCCCGCTTGGTCATGTCAAAGGTAACCACTATCACTGAAGTTTTAAAAAATATTTAAAATATTTTGTATACATAATAAATATTTATAGATTTTTATGAATTAAAAATATTGCCTCTAAAAATATATTCCTGATCTTACCACTTGCATTGCGATAATAAGCTCCTGCAATGCACTTGAAGCGCTCCTGTCCGGCAGTGTCCCACCTAAAAAAACACATCTTAACTTTAAATAAAACACCTTAACAAACCCCATAGATAAACCCACATTTCCAGACCATAATTGTGACCCAATATGCTAAAGTTCTCCAGCTCAAAGTCCACGCCAATGGTGGCCTTGTAGTTCGACTGGAACTTGTCGAAGCAGAAGCTGCAAATAAACCTATTAATTTGTAAAAAGATTCCTTAAGATTCCATTCAAAACCCACCGATTCACGATGGCCGTCTTGCCCACCGAACAGTCGCCCACAAAGATGACCTTGCAGGGTCGCAACTTGGGCCTGCGCGGCAGCTCCAGGTGATAGCGCACCTGCGGTGCAAAGTCCCGTTCCCTATCCCGACTCAGCGGAGTCTGGGCGGGACTGTAGGCCGGCGGCAGGTGTCGCAGGTGGGTCCGAGGATCGTGCATGACCACCGTGGGCGGTGCGGGCAACAGCAGGTTCTGCCGCAATAGATGAGGCATTGTGAACGTCTAAATTTCAACTAAATAAATGCTACGAGAACTGGGAAAGCCAGCCAGCCATCGGCCGCAAGGCAAGTCGTCATCGCAAAACCACAAAAAAAGAAAAAACTTTGCTGGCGACGCGGCCTGAACTTGGTGGCTATGATATGCTCAAGGTGCTGGCAACCCGAGCTGTGCTTTGCATTGTAAATGCAGGCGGGGATTGATAAGAGCTAGTTCCGATAGGAAAAGGTGCTTCAAGGCGGTAACTGAAGCAGGGATTAGGATTAGGGGGTACACTAACCACAAAATCATGTAAACAAGTTTGGTAGAAAATTAAGAGATATAAATGGAAAATGTAGTTTAATTGACATATGAAAGTGGGTGTCTTTGGTTCACTATTTTTAAGAAATTTTTAATAAACCCAAAACTCAAGCCCTGGTTTGCTTTTTCCCTTTTGGATATCCAAAGTAGCCCACGCTCTTCACTTGCTGGCGCAGATCTGGCTGCATGGACAAGGCCTTGAAAATGGCCCTCTTGAGCTGCTTGTACTGGAAGTGCGGGGAAAAAGGCATGTCCTCGAAGGACAACATCAACAGATTGCCAGCCTCATTTCCCACCGCCAAAGAGCGTCCGCAGTGGGTGAATCTGCAATTAACCCAAAAATTAACTAATTAAATTAAAAATCTTAAAGGAAAACCCACTTAAAGGTTGTGTAGAAGATATTGGCATCGATTGTCGTAGAGGACACTGGCTTCATGGTGCTGTTCCTTAAATCCCAGATGTCCACGGTGCTGCGACTGAGGGAGACCAGGATGGTGGAGTGGGTGCGGCTCCAGCGAGCGCAGTGAACCGGCGACAGGTGGTGCTGCAGGGTAACAATGGGCAGCAGGATGCCCGCCAACCAAATTCGAATGCACCTGTGTAAAAAACAAAATAAATTAGGTAAGCAAACACCTCACAAAGAAGTGCAATCCCCACCAGTCACTGCCACACGTGAGGTACAATCTCGGGGACCAGGGCGAGAACTCCATGCAGGCGGCGGGTCCATCATGCGCCTGCCTCAGCTCCAAATGCTGCAAAGGATAGTTCGTGGAGCACTTGTACATAGTGCCCTCGTCGGTTAGGACATAGTAAATGTCCGCCTGAACAGGATCCAGCACCAGTTCCAGGCACTGCGGATGTCGGTTGGCCAAGAGAGAAGCAGCTGGCGGTGCTCGATCGATGGGAATCCCCTCCAGCTCACCCTCCGCCCGCTGCAGACGCTGCTGCTCGAAGCCCAGCAAGCTGGGACTATTGATCAGCCGGTACTTGGTCACCGCTCCTGCCTGTGAGGTGGCCAAAAAGGGCGTGATGTGAGGATCCTTGGCGCCGACATCGCCTTCAAAGTAGATCCACTTGATGGCAGTCACCGGCTCAAAGTGAGGCGAAGTTGACCGCTGAGATATGGCCAGCGGTGGCAGATCCTGACCAGAAATATCCCTCACCTCAACGCTGCCATTGTGCAGGCCGATGGCCAGCAGTTGAGGCTGGGTGGGTGAGAACTCCACAGTGACCACGGGCACGTGGTAGTTGTAGCATCTCTCCGGGTTCACTGGGTTCTTGATGTTCCACACATAGACCCAACCGGAGCGCGGCAACCGGCCCACCTTGCCATGGCTGTAGACACCATAGGCCACGGCCATGATGTCCCCATTGCTGGGGCAGAAGCTCATGTCGCTCACCGCCTGATGAACCCCAGGATTAGCCGACGGAGGACTTAAACGCCACAAGAGTCCCAGTCGGTATTTGAACTTTACATCCTCGGCCAAGGGATCTGGTGGAGCCATGTTCCTATAGCGACGTTGCTGCGGCTCAAACACATTGCTGGCCAGGATGCGCATAGTCAGCATGAGAGCCAGCCGGAAACCGGGAAGCCTGTTGATTCCCACAAACTGATCCACTCCACCCACATGGTAAGTGGTGACCTCCATCTTGCGCTCTCCCTGCACCTCGACACTCGTTGTGGACTTTTGCAGATCCGCGTAGGTGTCGTACATCTCAAAATTGGACACATAGGAGCCCATCTGGGCGGTGGTCAGGCGCTCGGTGTTCACCAGACGGGACTTCATCAGCGCCGTCATGGTTTGGGTGTCCGCATCCACGGTTCGCCGGGTCTTGTCTATTCCAGAGAGTAATTCGTCGTATTTCCGATTGTCCTCTATGACCAGACGACCCTCCTCGGTGTCAGCCAAGGCGGTCATGCTGCGCCTCTCGAAGAGCACCACAATGGGGGTCTTGCGGAGCAGGACCTTGATGAAGGGTGCTGCTGGAGGACGAGTGGCAGAGGCAGCAGATCGAGCAGATCGAGCAGATCTAGCTGAACGGCCAGAGAGAGCCGAGGGAGCAGAGGGAGCCAGATCTTGAAACTCCGTTTCCTCGGGCATAGGGGAGTGTGGTTTGTCCAGCTGCAGCTTGTACAGGTTGATCTGGAAGGGATCTGCTTATGCTTTTCTGAAAAACCATGTTAATTGGAGACCTCACCCCCAGAGCTATGTCATCCAAGGAGGCCCGCATCACGCACTTGGTTCGATATTCTGGAGTGCGTAGCTTCTGCAGCTGCTGCTGCTGCTCTGCTCCGGGAGCCCGCATCAGTGGGTGATCCCGGATGAGCTGACTCAGCTTCTCAAAGTCCGCTGTGCGGTAATCCTTCCTCAAAGGCCGGGACATTTTCCTCCACTAATAGAGCCACGTGCCGCTGTTTCACGAGCCTGTTTATGCCGCCTCAAATGACGACATGGCAACGTAACAATAACCATGTTACGGCTGCCATAACTACCTCGAGTTGCATTCGGTGGGTGTTGCGGCATGGAGCTCCATTAACAACCTTACACATCGCTGATCCGCAGCTCTCTTTGCATTTATAAATATTTATAATACGTATTTTAAAATCACGCAATGGAAATGTATATTTGGAAGGCAGAAGGAGTGATCATAGAGGGAGATACTTTTTATGGATAAGAGGGTTAAGTT
>JAEIII010001625.1:0-11847 GCA_018905755.1 Drosophila ohnishii | reverse complement strand
CGTAGGGCGGGCACGGAGTCATGAGGCTTGGACATGTCGTTTCTTATTTTCCTTGTTGACAAAGAGGGCCCTTACCCTCATATTCCAAATACGGGATCGAGTTCAATATAATGAACAATAAAAATCAGAACTCGATCCTCTGACAGAGACTATTCTGGTGGAAGCCTGACAAGAACCCGGAACAGGGCAGCAGGCTTCCCCCCGGACCAGACCTTACAGACCCATCTCCCCTTCGCACTCGCACCGCCTTCTGTCTTACGCTACACAGGTTTGCAACGCGCCCTGTTCGCACATGAGAGATGAGTGTCTGACCGTGACCACAATCTATGATTTTACACTCCCTGCCCTTGAAGGCGGTGACATCAATCTGGCGGACTACCGTGGCCGCCCTGTCCTGATTGTCAACACAGCGTCCAAATGCGGTTTCACCCCGCAGTATGAAGGCCTGCAAGCCCTGTGGTACCAGTTCCGTAGCATGGGTCTGGTTGTGATCGGCATCCCCAGCAACGATTTTGGGGCGCAGGAACCGGGCACGTCCTCAGAAATCGCCTCTTTCTGCCACCGCAATTATGGTGTCAGCTTTCCTATGGCAGCGCGCTCTGTGGTGAAAGGGCCGCAGACTATTCCCCTGTTCCGGTGGCTGGACAAGGAATGTGGTTTTCTGGCCCGTCCGCGCTGGAATTTCTATAAATATCTGACAAACCGGACCGGCGCGCCCGTAGCGTGGTTTTCCAGCGTGACCGCGCCAACCTCTGCCCGCGTGACCAAAGCGGTTGAGCGCGTGATCCTGAATCCCTGATCAGGCACGCTCCCTCTCCAATTCCGGGCTGAGACTCCTGACGGTATTTACCGCGGGACGATCAGCCCGTCCCGCAATGTCACCACACGGTCCATGCGGCTCAGCAGTTCTTCATTATGGGTGGCAACCAGAGCCGCAAGGCCCTGCCCACGTACGGCCGCCATCAGTTCTGAGAAGACAGCATCGGCTGTCCGGACGTCCAGATTGCCAGTCGGTTCATCCGCCAGCAGCACAGCCGGGTTATTAGCCAGTGCGCGCGCTATCGCCACACGCTGTTGCTCCCCGCCGGACAGTTTTCCCGGCAGGTGAGACACCCGATGCGCCAGCCCAAACAGTCCCAGCAGCTTTTCCGCTTTCTGGCGGGCATCCGCCTTCCGCACACCGGCAATCATCTGCGGGAGCATCACGTTTTCACGCGCTGTAAACTCGGCCAGAAGATGATGAAACTGGTAAACAAAGCCAATCTGGTCACGCCGCAAGGCGGTCCGGCCGACTTCCGGTAAGCCATGCGTCCGTTGCCCGCAGATTTCAATCTCACCCTCATCGGGCGTATCCAGCAGGCCAGCCAGATGCAGCAACGTGGATTTACCTGTGCCAGAGGGCGCAACAAGGGCCACAATCTCCCCTGCATGCAGGGTGAAATCCACGCCCTGCAAAACAGGCAGAACGCCATCTTCCCCGCTCCGGTAAGTCTTCTTTACGCCACGCAGGCTGAGGGCGACATTACTCATGGCGCAATGCCTCCACAGGATCAGTTTTTGCCGCACGCCATGACGGATACAGCGTTGCCAGCAGGGAGAGGCTCAGAGCAATCAGGATCACTTCACCAACCTGCCCCCAGACCAGCTTGGCTGGAAGATGTTCAAGGTAATACACTTCCGGGTTGAAGAGATTGGTCCCGGTCAGCTTCTGCAAGGCCTGACGGATACGCTCGATATTCTTGCAGAAGACCACACCCAGCAGAGTACCGGCCACGGTGCCTGTCACGCCGACTGAAGCCCCGCACATCAGGAAGATGCGCATAATGGCCCCCCGGCTGGCCCCGATGGTGCGCAGCACGGCGATATCGCCCGTCTTGTCCTTCACCATCATGATCAGGGAGGAAATGACATTAAAGGCAGCCACAAGGATGATCAGAGTCAGGATCAGGAACATCACGTTCTGTTCCACCTGCACCGCACCAAACAGGGCATTGTTGGCGTTGGTCCAGTCCAGCACACGCAGGCCCGGCTCCCCGACGGCATTCACAATCCGCATCGTCACCGGGCGGATGTTCTGCTCGTCCTTCGCCATGACCTGAATCTGCGTGACCTTGTCCGGCATCTGGAAATAGATCTGCGCCGCATGCATCGGCAGGAAAACGTAGCTGGAATTATAGTCGTTCACGCCCGCATCAAAAATGGCGACAACCCGGTACGCCCGCACACGGGGCACGGTACCAAAGGCCGTTGCCGCGCCATTCGGTGAGACCAGCGTGATACGGGAACCGATGGACAGCCCGGCGCGGTCTGCAAGCGTTACGCCAATGGCAATCGAATCATCACTGCCGAAATCATCCAGTGTGCCCGCAACCAGAGAGGAACTGACACCTTTCAGGTCCAGCAGCCCCTGCCGAGTCATGCCATGCACCACCCCGCCGGAACTGTAAGACCCGGCGCTGAGCAGCACCTGCCCTTCAATAAGTGGGGTCGCGCTGATCACACCGGGCACCTTACGCACGCGCTCGGCTACATCCTCATACTGAGAAATCGTGCGGCCCGCGCCGTAAATGCTCAGATCACCATTCAGCCCAAGGATGCGCCCCATCAGGTCAGCCTGAAACCCGTTCATCACCGCCATGACGATGATGAGCGTGGCCACCCCGAGGGCAATCCCCACAAGCGAGAAAATGGCAATCACGGAAACAAAGCGTTCTCCGCGCCGTGCCCGAAGGTAGCGGCCTGCCACGGCCCGCTCGAAGGGACCAAACATCATCAGTCTGCCAAAACCAGAGCCAGAGCGTCTTCCACGCTCACATCCTTGCGCTCACCTGTTGCGCGACGCTTGAGTTCCACGCGGCCTTCCTTGGCGCTGCGCGGCCCCACCACGATCTGCCAGGGGTGGCCCATCAGATCCGCATCGGCGAATTTCGCACCGGCGCGATCCGTCCGGTCGTCATACAGGAAGGCTTCGCTGTTGGTGTTGTAGATCCGCTCACACAGCGCATCACAGGTTTCATCACCCACCTTCAGGTTGATGATCACAGCGCGGAACGGCGCCACGGCATCTGGCCAGATAATCCCGGCTTCATCATGACTGGCTTCGATAATGGCACCTGCCAGACGGGAGACACCAATGCCGTAGGACCCCATTTCCGGGTAGACAGGCGTGCCTTCCGGGCCGCTGACGGTCACATCCATGGACTGGGTGTATTTGGTGCCGAAGTGGAAAATATGGCCCACTTCAACGCCGCGCCCTTCCCGCCGCCGATCTTCCGGCACGGCATCCCATGCAGCGGTATCGTGCATTTCATCCGTTGCGGCATAAGGCGTGGTGACGCGGCTGTAGAAGGCTTCCAGAGCCTTCGGATTTTCCACATTGACGGGTTCATCCAGCCAGTCCTGCTCCTCAAGAGCAGCATCATAAAACACGCCACTTTCCCCTGTGGGGGCAAGAATCAGGAATTCGTGGCTCAGCTCCCCGCCAATCGGGCCCGTATCAGCGCGCATCGGCACGGCCCGCACGCCCAGACGCTGGAACGTGCGCAGGTAGGCCAGCAGCATCCGGCGATAGGTCGCGACGGCAGAGTCATAGTCCAGATCAAAGCTGTAGGCGTCTTTCATCAGGAATTCACGCCCGCGCATCACGCCAAAACGCGGACGCACTTCATCACGGAATTTCCACTGGATGTGATACAATACCTGAGGAAGATCCTTGTAGGACTTCACAGCCTGCCCGAACAGATCGGTAATCATTTCCTCATTGGTCGGCCCGTACAGCAGCTCCCGCTTATGCCGGTCCTGAATACGCAGCATTTCCGGGCCATAGGCATCATAGCGGCCAGACCGCTTCCACAGATCAGCGGACTGAAGGGTGGGCATCAGCACTTCCTGCGCACCAATACGATCCTGCTCTTCCCGCACGATCTGGCTGATATTACGCAGCACCTTCAGGCCAGCAGGCAACCAGGCGTAAATGCCGGACGCCGTCTGCCGGATAAGACCAGCCCGCAGCATAAGGCGATGCGAGACGATCTGCGCCTCTGCCGGGTTTTCCTTAAGCGTGGGAAGAAAACTACGCGAAAGACGCATGATGCACTCAGCCTTGTCTGGCAGGTGAGGCCACAGGCGGCCTCACTCTGAAATTTTAGTCTGTTATCTGCTCTAAAACAGTGCGGCGACAAAGAAAACCCGCATCATGCGGGCCTCCTTTAAGCCGCCGTATCGACCCTGCCCGAGGCAGGGGATGGTTCTGCGCCTCAGACGCGCAGAACGTGAACATCCACCAGCGGACGCTTCTGCAATTTACGGCCCAGTGCGCGACGGAGGGCGGTTTTAGCCGCATCGCGGAAGGACTGGTCATCATTCCGCAGTTCATCCGGAATGACGTCAATCGCGTTCGCGAATTCTTCGCGCACGCGCACACTTTCCAGATCATCCGGGTCCAGCAGACCGGGGGCGCTGACTTTGGGCTCACCAATCACGAAGCCTTCATCATCCACCGCGAAGCTGGCAATCACCACGCCGTTAAACAGCATCTTGCGGCGGGCGGCCAGAACGCCACCGTTCATGGGCAACAGACGACCAGCATCCAGAGCCAGACGGCCGCTGGGCGCTGTATCAACCACTTCCACCTTACCCGGAGCAAGCCGCAGAATATCGCCATCTTCCAGCAGGATCGGCGCGATATCCTTTTCCTGAGCCAGAGCGGCATGGGCTGTCAGGTGGCGCCATTCACCATGCACAGGGACGGCATATTTCGGCCGGACCAGATCATACATGGTGCGGACATCATCCCCGGTGGCGTGACCGGACACATGCACAAAGGCGTCTTTATCCGTAATTACGCGCACACCGCGGCGGGACAGGTTATCCTGCACGGCCATAATGGCGCGTTCATTCCCCGGAATCATACGGCTGGAATAGATCACCGTATCGCCCTCACCCAGAGAGACGTTCGGGTGCATATCCAGAGAGATACGGGACAGAGCCGAACGTGGCTCACCCTGACTTCCGGTGATGATCATGACAATCTGATCATCCGGCACGTCATTCACGTCCTGTTCCGTCAGGAACGGCAGCACACCGGACAGATAGCCGCACTCACGTGCCGCAACATCCAGATTGCGCAGGGAACGGCCAACCAGAACCACCGTACGGCCCGCAGCCTGTGCGGCCATGGCGATGGTTTCCACACGCGCCACGTTGGAGGCAAAGCAGGTGACCGCAATGCGCCCTTTCAGCCCGCTGATCAGGTCCGTCATGCTGCGGCGCACTTCGGCTTCCGAGCGGGAGGGGCCGGAACTCATGACGTTGGTGCTGTCACACACCAGCGCCAGAACCCCTTCATCCCCCACTTCCTTCAGACGTTTGACGTCTGTCGGCGGGCCAACCAGCGGGTCCGGGTCCAGTTTCCAGTCACCCGTATGCACAATCACACCATCGGGCGTGCGCAGCACAACAGCCTGCGCTTCCGGCACGGAGTGGGTTACGGGGATGAATTCCAGATCAAACGGCCCGACCTTGAAGTCCCCGCCGCACGGAATCACGTGGATCGGCACCTGCTGGAGCAGACGCGCTTCACCCAGCTTGCGGCGCAGCACCGCCCCGGCAAAGGGTGTCACATACACAGGGCACTGCAACAGCGGCCAGACATGGGCCACAGCGCCAATATGGTCTTCATGCGCATGGGTGATCACGAGCCCTGCGAGCTTATCCTTACGCTCGGCAATAAAGGTCGGGTCCGGCACCAGAATTTCGGCTTCCGGCGTATCGTTCCCGCTAAAGCCAATACCGCAATCTATCGCCAGCCAGGTTTCTCCAAGGCGATAGAGATTCAGATTCATGCCGATCTCGCCCGTTCCGCCCAGGGGCAGAAAGACGAGATCGCCGTTCTGTTCTGTCATAAGTTGTCTTATCCTTCTGTCAAAAAGTCTTTTTCGATTGTGAGACGCGGCAAGGGATTCCGCCCCGCCAATATCCGCAGCCCGTTAAGGGTCAGCATTGAATCCACGTGATCAAACACTGTCGTGCCTTCCGAGAAGAGCGGAGCCAGACCGCCAGTTGCGAGCACCTTCATGGTCTGCCCGACTTCCTGCCTGATCCTCTCGACGATCCCCTCGATCAAACCCACATAACCCCAGAACACGCCTGACCGCATGGCCGTAACCGTATTCCGCCCGATGACGGAATCCACCGCCGGGCGTCCAATTCCTATTCTCGGCAGCCGGGCGGCTGCCTGATGCAGGGCTTCAACCGAAAGATTGATACCCGGTGCAATCACCCCGCCACAATAGCTGCCTTCTGCATCCACCACATCAAAGGTGGTGGCCGTGCCAAAATCAATCACCGTCAGCGGTCCACCATACAGATGGTGTGCGGCAAGCCCGTTTAACAGGCGGTCTACGCCAACTTCATCCGGATTATCCATTTTAATGGAAAATCCCCAGTCCAGCCGGGCAGAGGCCAGCAGAGGCTCCACCGAAAACCACTGGCGGCACAGAGTGCGCAGATGGTAGAGCGCCGCCGGCACAACGGTGCCAATCACAGCGCCTTCAATATCCTCCGCCGCAATCCCCTGCATTTTCAGCAGGGCCAGAAGCCAGACGGCATATTCGTCAGACGTACGCTGGGCCTGCATGGTAATGCGCCACACGCCCCGCCATTTTTCACCATCATGCACGGCAAACACAACATTGGTGTTGCCTGCATCAATGACGAGAAGCAACGTCAGCCCCCTGTTCTGCCAGCAGGATATCCCCTGTTGCGATCGTTTTCATACCCTGTTCCGTCTCAAGCAGCAGCCGTCCATCAGCGGCAAGCCCTGCAAACTGGCCCTTTTCATAAGTAGTCCCGCCGCTTACCACAAGAGGCGTGCCAACAGGATGTGCACGTTTCCGCCATTCCGCACACAAAACAGCAAAGCCATCCTGCCGCCAGACGGTACACCAGTGCGCCAGTTGTGCAAGGATGGCCTTTGCCACATCGGCTGGTGGCGGCACTGGCCCGCACTGCCCCAGCGAGGCTGCTGTCCGGCCAATCTGTGCTTCCTGTGGCGGCTGCTGAAGGTTGGCCCCCATGCCAATCACCAGCATCGGACCTTCACGCTCTATCAGAATACCGCCGAGTTTCTGGCCGTCGAGCAGGATATCGTTCGGCCATTTGATCATCAGCCGCTCCCGCGCTGCGGGAACACTGGTCGCCAGTCCTTCAAAAAAAGCCAGAGAGGCCACAAAAGGCCAGCCGCCCAGCGCGTCCTGCCCTGCCTGCCCGGCATCCAGCAAAACAGAAAAGGCGAGGCTCTGCCCGGCGTTGGCCCAGTTGCGCCCCCGGCTGCCCCGCCCTTTTGTCTGGCGCAAAGCCAGTAGTGCCAGACCCGGAGCCTCTCCCTTACGGGCGCGCTCCAGACAGATATCGGACGTTGATGTCAGTTCCTCGTAACATTCAAGCCGCCAGTCCGTCGTCTGCTCACTCATCCGCCAAGGGCCAGAGCGGCCTGCCGGGCCATCGCCATCAGCGGGCCAAGTGCGAGAATGAAGAACACCGTCGCCAGCCCCATACTACCAGAAACAAACAGCAGGCTACGCGCTGGCCGGTCCAGCCCCTCCGCAGAGGCATCAAAATACATCACCTTCACCACCCGCAGATAATAATACGCGCCAACAATGCTCGAGACTGCCCCGATCACAACCAGAACGTAAAGGCCAGATTGCCATGCGGCGGCAAAAACCATCAATTTCCCAAAAAAACCAGCCAGAGGCGGCGCGCCGACCATGCTGAACATGAAGATTGCCAGCACTGCCGCCAGTCCGGGGTCCGTCCGGCCCAGACCGGCAAGGTCAGCAATGGACGTGACTTCCCGCCCCTTCCGACGCATGGCGGTAATAACGGCAAACACCCCGGCGTTCATCACCAGATAGGCCGCCAGATAAATCAGGGTTGCGCGCACACCGCTGGCAGACGCTGCGGCCAGCCCCATGAGGGCATACCCCATATGGCCAATGGATGAATACGCCATCAGCCGTTTGATGTTGGTCTGCGGGATGGCAGCGAACGCGCCATACACCATCGAGAGGATGGACAGGACTTCAATCAGCATTTGCCAGCGGGGGGCCATAGCGCCAAACGGACCGCTCATCACACGCAGGAAGAGGGCAAAGGCTGCAAATTTGGGCGCTCCGGCCATGTAGGCCGTAATGGGTGTTGGCGCACCCTGATAAACATCGGGCGTCCACATATGGAACGGCACGACTGAAAGCTTGAAGCTTAGCCCGACCAGAATAAACACCAGCCCGACCATCAGCCCCGCTGGCAGCGCGCTTGTCTGCTGCATGGCCGCAATCAGGCCCGTATAGGCCATGGTGCCCGCGTAGCCATACACCAGAGACATGCCATAAAGAAGCAAGCCAGAGGCGAGAGACCCGAGAACAAAATATTTCAGCCCGGCTTCGGACGACGTCACATCATCCCGCTCCAGTGCACAGAGGATGTAAATGGAGAGAGAGGAGAGTTCCAGCCCGACAAACAACGTCATCAGATTAGCGGAAGACGCCATGATCAGCGCACCGAGGGTGGAGAACAGGATCAGCACTGCCGTTTCAAACGGTAGTGGTTCACGCTCTTCCGTGCGGTAGCTAAGTGTCAGCACGAGAGCCGCAACCCCGCCCAGCAATGCGAGCATTTTCATGAAGCGGGCAAAGCCGTCATTCACAAATGTCCCGGCATAAGCCACCCCGTCTGGCGAGACGGCCACAAGCACGCCGCACCCGATAAAGGCCGCCACAGTCAGCAGGGTGCAGGAAACAATCCCCTTCCCCTCGCGCTGGAGCACGCCAAAGACGAGAATAATCAGCCCGGCCAGCCCGAGAGCAATTTCCGGCAAAGCCAGCGTCCAGTTTACCGATGTCACGCTCATGCCGCAGCACTCCGTTCAGAGCAGGAGAAAACAGATAAGACAGCAAGGGTCATCTCAGCCCCTCCCTCACCCACAGAGTGCAACAGTCAGCACCACAACCAGCCCCGCCAGCATGGTGAACGCATACAGCGCGATAGACCCGGTTTGCAGACGCACAGCATCAGAAGCACCATTGGCAGCAGCCTGCACCAGATCCCGCGGGAGGCCTTCCACCGCGCCTTCCTCTCCGTCTTTCCAGAGAATACGAGCGATGGCACCGTAGGGCCTGACAAAAATCCGGTCATACAGTTCATCAAAATACCATTTGTTGAGCAGGAACCGGTAGAGCGGGCCACAGGAGCGCGCGAGTGCTGCAGGCATATCCGGGCGGGCCACGTAAAACAGATACGCCACAGCAATGCCCAGCAACCCGACCACAGATGGCAGAAGAGCAATCAGGCCCGGAACATGCTCGAAGGTTTCCATGATGCTGTTATCAGGAGCATTGAAAATGCTGCCCTGCCAGAAAGCCGCCTGCTGCGCGCCGATATAGTACGGGGCCAACACAATACCACTCACGACGGCACCAATGGCCAGCACCACCAGCGGCAGAGCCATGGAAAGCGGGCTTTCATGCGCGGCATCCCGGGCGTGCGCATCGGCAGGTGCTCCGTGAAACACCAGAAAAATGAGCCGCCAGCTATAAAACGCGGTCAGGAAAGCCGTAATGACACCCAGAATCCACGCGTAATGGCTCATGCCACTGTCAGCCGCCCACAGGGCATTCAGAATAGCATCTTTTGACCAGTAGCCTGCAAAAGGGAAAACACCGGCCAGAGCAAGGCTGCCAATCCACATGACTGCGTATGTCAGCGGCAGTTTTTTCCACAAGCCGCCCATGCGGAACATATTCTGTTCATCATGCAACGCATGGATTACGGACCCGGCCCCCAGAAACAGGAGTGCTTTGAAAAAAGCATGTGTTGTCAGGTGGAAAACGGAAGCCTGATAGGCGCCGACACCAACCGCAGCAAACATATAGCCAAGCTGTGAGCAGGTGGAATACGCAATGCTGCGTTTGATATCCGGCTGCACCATGCCGACTGTTGCTGCAAAAAAGCAGGTTGTGGCACCGATGAAAATCACAAACAGGCGGGTGTTGGGCGCTGCCTCCAGCAGAGGGGACATCCGCGCCATCAGAAACACACCGGCTGTCACCATCGTCGCGGCGTGGATCAGCGCGGAAACGGGAGTTGGCCCTTCCATCGCGTCCGGCAACCATGTGTGCAGGAACAGTTGCGCCGATTTCCCCATAGCGCCAACAAACAGCAGAAAACTGATAACTTCCGCCATCCGGAAGGACTGCCCGAAGAGTGTATAAGGTGCCCCGGCAAACTGCGGCACAGCGGCAAAAATCTCTTCATACCGCACGGAATGAAAGAGGACGTAAATCAGCCCGATCCCGACGAGGAAGAACAGATCCGCCACGCGGTTGACGACAAAGGCCTTGATGGCTGCGACCGTGGCGGAAGGCCGGTCATACCAGTAGCCAATGAGCAGATAACTGGCGAGCCCCACGCCTTCCCACCCGAAAAAGAGCTGGATGAGATCAGAGGAAGATACCAGCATGAGCATGGCAAAAGTAAAGAGCGAGAGATACGCAAAAAACCGGTAAACCGGCATGGTCTCATGGCTCATATAGCCAAGGCTGTAGCAGTGAACCAGCAGCGAGACACAGAGCACCATGGCCGTCATGGTCACGGAAAGCGTGTCAAACCGCAGCGTCCATGTGGCATGGAAGCCACCGGCGTTAATCCAGTCGGCCAGCGGCACGGCAAAAGGCCCGAACCCGGTGGTCCAGCCGCCATATAAAGCCCCCACACCGCACAAAGCGGCAACGCTCATGCACGCAAGGGTTACGACTTTCGCCAGTGTATCGCCCATCAGGCGACCACCCAGCCCTGCCACAACCGCACCGGCCAGAGGCAGGGTGACGGCGGCGGCAAACAGGTGAAGATCGGTCTGCATGAGTCCGCTCATCCCTTCATCATCGTAACGTCTTCGACCTGGATCGACCCACGGTTACGGAAATAGACCGTGACAATCGCCAGACCGATGGCGGCTTCTGCTGCGGCAATAGTCAGCACGAACAGCACCATCACCTGCCCGGACAGATCCGCATGGGCTGAAGAAAACGCGACAAAATTCAGATTTGCCGCCAGAAGAATGAGTTCCATGGACATCAGGATGATAATGATATTTTTCCGGTTAAGAAAAATACCCAGCACCCCCAGCACCAGCAGCGCGGCACTGACCACAAGATAAGGCCCAAGCCCGACAGGAGCGATTGCTGGTGTCATGCGCCAGTCTCCTCTTTTTCCGCCTCTTTATGCTGCTCGGCAGAACCATAGGACCCGGGAACAGCAATTTCGTAATAGGAGCTTCCGGGGCGCAGGAAACCACCCTGCTCCAACACGTTTTCGCCAAGTGGCAGTTGCACCAGCTCCAGCGTGTCTTCACGTGTGCGTGCATGCTGTTTTTCAATATTCTGGCGCCGTCCGCTTCCTGTCTGGCGCAGCGTCAGCACGATGGCCCCGATCATAGCAACCAGCAGCACAAGCCCGCAGGCCTGAAACAGCAGCACATAATGCGTATAGATCAGCGTGCCTAATGCAGCCGTGTTGGTCAGACCGGGCGCAGCCTGCACCGATGCAACAGCACCGGCCGGGGCCATCGTCCAGTTGCTGAAGGCCATCACCAGTTCTGCAAACAGAATGGTGCCCACACAGGCCCCTATGGGGGCGTTCCGTTGCAGGCCTTCACGCAGTTGCGTGAAATCAACATCCAGCATCATGACGACAAACAGGAACAGCACCGCCACCGCACCGACGTACACGATGACAAGCAGCATCGCCAGAAACTCGGCTCCAGCTATCAAAAACAGACCGGCTGCGTTG